>JABXWE010000064.1:0-99905 GCA_014611495.1 Limonius californicus
TAACAACCAGCTACACAACGAACTGAAAATACCTCCTATACAAACATTTATTAAGAAGTGCGTTTTAACATTTAATAATAAACTAAAAGAGTGCCCAGGTGCTGTGAGTTATTCACTAGGTCAAAAAGGAATTCACAAACGCTTAAAGCGTAAACTGCCCCAAGACCTGCTCTCGTCTGATGATGAGGAACTCAGCGATTGAGGATCTCCAATGGAGCTGACCTCTCTACGTTAATATTGTGAAAAGTGTAATCAATGTGAACATTTCTGTGTATAGCTATTATAGCTGATCCGGAAGAGGAATTATTAAAAAAAAAAGAAGTTTGAGCAATATTTGTACGTAAGCCCTGCATGTCTAAACAGGGCCGTGTGCCTATATTATTTAAACCTTGGGGCGGACAAGGATTTGATTTTAATGTATTTTGTTTGCAAGGTTTAAATAATCTAAGCACACGGCCCTGTCCTTGTGTGCAAAGAATGTGTTAGTTATCTTTAGATTGTACTGTTCCGTGTAGTCCTACTACAGCGCTATTTCTTTGTTTGTCGACTCTGCCAATCAAGTCCCCGGCTATAATGATTTCATGAGAAAAAAATCAAAAAAAAACGGAAGGGATACCAAATAAATATATATTGTAAATACATTCTAAATAGAATGTAGCGTAATTTTTGCTAAGTAATTCTAATGAGTTGTTTTGAATGTACAGGATGTATCAAATTCGACACTTACCATGGGTAGGTTGGAAACTGATACAGATACCAAGAAAATTCACCCATATTTATAGTTTTTCGAAGTACGGATAAAAATCTGTACAAAGGCGTAATTGCTAGTACAGGAATGGTATTTTTGGATTAACCATTTTATATTTTGTAAGCACTTGTGTTTGGCAATAGTACTGTTTTTTTTTTCTAAGCGTTTTGGTTAAAATGTTTATGATTATTGGCAAACCTTCCAACAACTGGGATTTTTTACAGAAAAGTGCTGTAGCAGCTATAGATAATGCTTCTGCGTTTGATGACATAGTACTGTTCTAAGCTTCTTAATGCTTCGTAGGTTTATAATTAGGCGTGGTCATTCGCCCTTACCTCGATATGGTTGACCGAGCGTGGTATCCATTGATCTCTACACTGCACTTTGCAGAGCGGCCTGTGGAGAACTTCATTTGGTGATCACAGTGACATGGGCACGCGTATTGCCCGGTGGTAACATTCGATTGTCCAGTACCTGTTACAGGTTAGGTACATCAACTAATATCTATCTATGTCGCGCTGCCAAATGTGAGCTACTAGATGCTACTTGGGACACCCGACCCTTGATACATAATCAATTTTGAAATACTATCAGTGCGTGTTAAGTTAATTATTTTAGTATGTACAAATTTCCGCACACCATCTATGCGAAAAATAGCCCTTCCTACCAGGCTGTTTCAAATAAAATCCGGATTGTGATTATACGTGTTTATTTAATAACTGAATTGACAAAAAAATGTTATCACTTTTCTATATAGTCCCCCTGCCTCTCAATACACCTTTTCCATCTGTCAACCAAAGCCTCTATTCCATCGGAGAAGAATTCTTTTAGTTTTGTGCGAAACCACTCATGCACGGCATTTTCCACGCTCTCATCATCCAGAAAACGCAGCCCACCTAAATATCTTTTAAGGGCTCCGAACGCATGGTAATCGCTTGATACTAGATCGGAAGAATACGGAGGATGTTCAATATCTTCTAATCTAAGTTTTTCTATTACTGCCTTGGTTTCCATCAAGCAATACGGCCGAGCATTGTCGTGTTGGAGCAAAACACCTTTTGACAGAAATCCGAGTCGTTTTCTCCCTTATAGCTGGGCTTCAGTTTATCTTTTAATAGGGTGCAGTATGAAGCACTATTGACTGTGGTACCCTTCATCATGTAATCTTCTACACGTACTCCTTTCTTCTCCCAAAACACAGTTAACATTACCTTTCCAGTCGATGGAGCAGCTTTAAATTTTTTGGGTTTTGGTGATGCTGAGTGACGCCATTCTTTTGATGATTTCTTACATTCTGGCTGAAAATGGTGAACCAAGGATCCATCACCAGTCACTATACGATTTAAAAAGGCAGCTTTCAATTTTCATAGCGTGACAGAAGAACAGTACAAGCTTCAATCCTTCTTTGTTTAAGTTCAGGCGTTAATTGCTTTGGGACCCATCTTGCACAAACTTTTCGGTATTTCAACTGCTCAGAAACAATATTATGTGTAGAATCGACGCTCTCATTAATTTTTGAAGCAATTTCTTTTAGTTTTATGCGTCTGTTTTGTAAAATGAGTTCTTGCACAGTTCTAATGTTCTTTTCAATGATTACACGGTTTGCTTGTCCTGGTCGTGGTGCATCTTTCACAGTTTCGGTGCCGCTTTTAAACTTTTTTGTCCATTCAAACACACTTGGACAAGCTGAACAACTACTTCCGTACACCTTAGGCATTCTTGAATGAATTTCAGAAGGATTAACTCCGTCTGCAGTTAAAAATCTTATCAAGGAACGCATTTCTTCGCTGGTGCAACTTTGAAGTGACGCCATAGCTATCAAATGAGAAATTAAATTTGTCTTTCGTTTCCAGACACTTAATAATCAATTCATGGCCTCCCTAAATGTGTGAACTAAATCATTATTTTCATTATTGGTAATAGGGAATGTATTTAACTTAGTTAAAGACGCAATCCGGATTTCATTTGAAACAGCCTCGTACATTATAAAAAATAATTAGTTGTATAATTGGTAAGAATTAAGAGATATTCTTCAAAATAAATTAATTAAAATGTATATCAGCAATCAAGGAAAGAGTGATTGATTGATTTGAAAGAGCGAGATCTAGGACGCGGTTTTCCAAACATCTCTAAGCACTGCAGCCATCATTGGTTTATCGTTCACACTAACTAAAAATTTTGCATACCTGGGGTAGCTTCAGTTCCAGTAGTGATTATTAACGTGGCACACATCGCAGTTGCACGGGACCTACGGCTTTACTTCTTATACGACAGAAGTCGCATTTTCAGATTTTTCCCCGCTAGAAAAATCTCACCGACCTCGGCCAGGTTCGACCCCGCGTCCCTTGGATCTAAAGACAAATGCGCTAACCACTAGGCCACCGAGGCCGGCAAGGAAAGGTTAGTGTGGCGAGAATCTATTACATGTCTAATACAAAATTTACCAACAGTTAGAGATCATGCCGTTTATTTGTGCGGTATTCTTAAACATAAAGTCTACACGAAAGAAGAAAGTAACACAGAAGTGTTAAAAACAAATATAGGAGGGTGGTTGATCATTCACTGTCCCTGATGTAGAAGCAAATGACTTAGACACTTGAAACAACTTTATTTCTCAACATAATCCCCTAGAAGGTTAACACACTTAGTATTACGATGATGCAGAGCTTGAATGCCTTTAGAAAAAAACTCTGTGTCCTGCACTGCAAAGCACTAATTCATATCAGCCATCACCTCTTCATCGTCCGAAAAATGAGTTCCCCGAAGATATTCTCTTAATTTTGGGAACACGTGGAAGTCCCCCGGAGTCAGTTCTAGCGAATACGGAGGGTTTTTTAAAATTCAAATCTAACATTGTGGATAGCAGCTGTATAAACACATCTCTTATGAACAGGAGCGTTGTGTTGATGGAACAGAAAACCGTGTTTCAATTTTCCACGCCTTTTTTGCTTTATAGCCTCACGAACTTTTGGTATGAGTTTTGCGCAATAGTCTCTCGTTATTGTGTGACCCCACAGAATCCCAAACACTGTTGTCATTATCTTTCCGGCCGATGAAGTCGAAACTTTCATGGTGATGTGGAACTCTACCGTTTTGACTATGGATCAAAGTGATGAACCCATATTTCATCTACAGTTCCAAATCTTTCCAAAAATGCATCGCAATCCCTGGTGCAAAATTTTCTCATCACTTCCAACGGAAAAGCGACATGTCTCAGGAATATATTTCACTGCAATTCTCTGATCAGTCAGTATCATATTATGGACCAAATCGATATTTTCCTGAGTTACGACAGGTTTTGGTGGTACAGCACCTGCTACATGTTGACACGACTTCATGTCTAATTTGAATCGTTGGCACCAATTCTTAATTACTTGATATGACGGGGTAGAACCAACCAACGGATATGCCATTATAAATTTCCTGTGGTGATAAACCCTTCTTAAAAAGGGTCACAGATATCACAGTCCTTGTCTGGAATTTTTCTTTTTCAACAAAATTACCATAACCACAGTAATATTAAATGTATAACTTTTATAAACAAGAAATGCGATAGGCACTTGCTACTTGGCATGTATTAATGTCAATAACTGACGGCTGTAGGAAAACAATTAGTAATTTGTCGGTCAATGTCTTCTATGTTAGGGACAAATAATTGATGAACCATTCTCGTAGATGATTTGAAGAAGGGATGCCTAGAGATTTCTATAAAATATAAACAATAATAAAAGTAACCAAAAATGGTTTATGTAATACAGATCATAGTTTCTTACCGCCCCTAAAACTTGTTTAATGGTTGTCTTCGTTGTATTAAACACATTTACAGTAAAACAGTTACAAAGGAAACAAGTACCAACCACACCTGACTTGTAAATGTAACGTTAACGTTAAAGTTAAGCACTAAACACGAAAAACCAATTATTTCGTGTTTTATTCGTAAATCAAAAACAACTAATAAGTAAAATTCCTTTATAAATTATTGCTCGGGATTAAATTACGCAACTTTGCCCCAATTTAACTGATTTAGTATCTCTTACGGTATTCAAGATTCCAACGGTGAGGGTGGAAACTGATACAATTGTGTACATTTTATAATTTTCCACACCGATAGTTACTAATTTAGTTTTGGTTTTCATCTGTATTCAGTGAATGCTATAAAGAAAAAATGTACAATATATTTTATGGATGACAAGTTCAAGAAACACCGTAAAACAAAGTTTCCGCAAGCTGCATCTGGAAAATATCCAAATTCGAAACGAATTTATATTCGTAAACTTTCAACAGTAGTACTAAGTGAAATGCAAATGACAGAAAGTAGGTTTAATATATCAAACACATGTCGTACACGTCGTATCTATGCATTAAAGTGTAAAATACCAAATCTAAATCATAACCATCGAACATTTATATGCTCGTTGGAAGTAAAACATAGATATTCATCCGAATGCGAGCAGATGTTAGCCATTCCGGCGAGCAAGCGGCACTCTACGTTTGAAAATGACATTTATAGCTCCTCAAATATACGAGCTTTGGCCGAGAGGATCCAATCCGATATCTGGATTTTCCTATCTTCGGAGACATTATTTGTATCTAGCTCGGGATTACTCTAACGCAAACATCCAAAACAAGACCTATCGAACAAAAGACTCTTATTAGTTAACTGAAGATTATTATTTACACCGAGTTATTTGTTAGAGCTTTGGAGTTTTAGTAACAGGAAGAGATTATATTGTGGCATTCCGTTTCGAACTTCTATAAACAAATCTGTATTTTCAGGTTGAAACAATCTCTTTTAATTTCATGCTAGGATGAATCTAACAATACACCAACCATAAGGTTAATTTAAAACATCTGTAAGTATACAAAGCATGTAACAAAACTCGACTGGTAAGTCGATACGCACGCACCCACGCAGTCGCGTATCCTTGATGAATATTTATTAAAGAAGCTGGATCTCACCAGATATTATGTTTATTGTGTTGATATTAATTTAACAACTCTTTACGGTCAAAGAAGGAGTGGATTGTCGTCAATGTGAAAAAGCTCTTGCACGGCAACAACGCCATTATGTTTTTTGTAATAAATAGTAATAGGAATAATCATTTTCAAAATATTTTATAAGCGCTTAACCAAGTTAATTCGTGCTTTATTATTAATATTAGTATATTAGACTGAAAGGGCAGTCGTAACATAAAAAAATATTTACTTAATTTTATTATAAATACAACGTATATATCAGAAATTATTATAAAATTCCCAATACAGGACTCATTATACCAAAAAAATAAAGTAAAATATTACCACAGCCCCTAATCCTAACAACAGGACCAGAAAGTCTGTCTGCTTCGCTCTAATAATTTAAGCATAGCAAATACTGAACCGCTTAGTATAATCTGTTTGTAAAATAAAATGTACCCTCATTCCTCAACACAAAGCCCCGACAACTCTCGGTCATTTCAGTACGTGTACATTCATTAAGGGATTAGTATTAAATGGCCGCGAGAGCTTTTCGGCATAGGTTTTCGAATTCGACTAATGGACGGACCGTTAATTAATAGGGGAAGTACAGGGCATATTATTATTATAAACAAAACTAGGGGTATTAATAAATACAGGATGAATACAACTGGAGAGCACATCTGAAAACAACAACCATTTGCATGGGGCAGATTAAATATTTTTAACGTGTACTCTGCAAACGTGATGTTGATTTTATTCAGTTTTGTATTCAAACAAGGTTCTCATTCCCGCATAAATGAATAATAACATTTCCATTATTAATTCGGAAAACCGCAGCTAAGCTAACGTTACAAATTACATTGTACTCCTTGTCGAGCTTTTTGCTAATAGACGGGGCCATAACTTTGTGTGTTATCTCGAACTGAAAGTACTGGAACTTCAGCATTTGCGATAACTTCGACTCCGGGGAGCTTTTGAATGAAACGACGAATAATCCGCAAACAACATAAAATAAATGAGAAAGAGAGAAGAATGTAAAAATTTAAATTCGAATACATTTTTAATAA
Organism: Limonius californicus; assembly: GCA_014611495.1. NCBI lineage: Eukaryota > Metazoa > Arthropoda > Insecta > Coleoptera > Elateridae > Limonius > Limonius californicus. Next base: position 6,775 of record JABXWE010000064.1, read on the forward strand.
TTGAAAATTTCTGTCCTTACTGACAGTAAATATTCATTTTTTTCATTTACATATCTCATTCAAACACTGGCCTGACCTAACTCGTTTTGATATTGTAAACAATGATTTTGTTAAATATATGAAATATTACTGATCAAACTTGTTGATTGAATTTATAAGCATTTTATAGCAAAACGCTAGAATTTATTACCAAATTCAGTGAAATATTAATTATGCTACAGTGAACTATAATTTCCCGTACTAAATAAATCTGTTTAAAATTTTAAATATTCTGTAATTCTCTAAAAATATTACACCAATGTTGTATAATTCACAATTGTTTTGGTAATGTAAAAACACCTTGAGTAGTGTTCCGTATATTTCTCAAAACGAGAAAATGCTAGCAAGAGAGTCACATCCAACATTTTATATTTAAAATTAAATTAGGACACAGTAGCGAATTCACTACTGCTTGCTACTCTCGAGCAGCATTAAATTTGGTACATAATTTCATATTACACGGAAGACATAATTAAACAGTAATAAAAAATAAGCCCAGTTGTTTGTCTAGACTTTCTCATACTTTAAACATTTAATTTTTAAACGCTGCTCATTGATTTGTTGTTCTACAAATAATACTGAAATAAATATAAACAGCTATGTATATTTATATGTGTATAAACACATTAACAATAGCTTACATAAACAAAGGTTTAAATAAATAGCAGTTTCATTAATATATACTACAGTATAGATAAACTGTTGCTATACAGCAAGTAATGGCTTCAATTAAACAATAATCTGTACGAGTAATAAAATACAGCAGCATTTTCATTAATGCTAGTTAAAATCAACAAATGTTGCAGTTGTTTTTAATAAAACTCTGATCAGATAAACAACAATTCCAATAAAAACAATAATTTCAATGACGTGTACATGTAGGCACTTGACCAAGCAGCAATTTCAACAAACAGTCGTTCAAATAATTGATACTCCAATAAACTGCAATTCAAATATGTAACGGTTTAATTTTTTGTATATTAAGCGATTTTGTATAGTTATGAAATGTTTCCAATTTTAGGTAGATATTTATAATTCTGCTATTGTCAATATGAGTAGTCGGTTGAAGTTATACCGAATAGAGTGTTTTGCTGAAACCGCATATTTCTCCCCATTGTAGGAACTGAGAACAAATGCGACATTCAGCGGTTAAATGAGATCTCGTTGAAGTAATAACTGTTTTAAGTGATGTCTATGTAATGAGCGAAAAAAGAAAGGCTGGACGTACAGCATTTTGCCGCTTCATACTATATGAGAAATGATATAAAAGCGAAATCATAAACGAGCATTACAGAATATTTTGTACGAACCTAAGATAATTCAAAGCTGAAAATTAATTTCTCTTTCGTAAATGTATGTACATAATACTTGGAAACAGTGTTAAAACTGTCTTGAAGTTTTGAGAAGTTTAGCGCTGTATTGAGATTGTAGAGTATAATTCGGTAATTGAGTTTCTTTGTTACTAAACACGAGATCCTTGAATTTAATTAACGTTCGCAGGGCGGGCGGAAATCGTCTTAGTGCCCGGAAAGACCAGTGCCTCTCGGGATCCCTGGCCTTCCGGAATCTCTGGACTTCCGGTACACGGTTTCGGGCAGCAGGAAGCGAAAACCTTGCAATTATATATTCCAATTAGCGGCAGTAATATTTTATATTGTTTTATGTATGACCTTGGCAAGGGACGCTGCAAATGATTTCAGCTATGAATGAACAAGTCATTTATTCAGTGATGAAGTGCCTTATCCGGCGAGGAAAATATTAATATTGAAAGAGAAAAGCTCACAAAATTCCGAAACAATAAAAATTTACTTGCAAAGATAGGTCGAAATTTTTTGTGAATAATTTTAATTTAAGGAGATACTCGGGTTCTTCACAATTCATCTTACTGCATCTTACCACTATGGTCCTCTGCCAGTTTTTATAATTTATATTCTTTAGCAGATGACATAATTTTTAATTTTAATCTATAATACCTAGCTTATATTATATTGTTACGAACCCAATATCCAAAATTCTAAATTAAATTATTATTGCTTGATAGCTGTTGTAATTCGATTTCAATTGCATACATATTTATGTTGCAAGCAGTGATGTCATTTTACTCAGCAAAATTAAAGTACATTAGAATATTAAATTATGCAATGTGAAATAAGTAATACGCTTGATAAGGGAAATTAAGTAATAACCAGGTCATCGCTTATGGGTGCAAAAGAGAATTTATAAAAGGACACTTAAGATTGAATTAGGCACAGTGAACAGTGCACAGAAAAACAGTTGATAGCGAAGAGTAAACTGGTGAATAGTAAAGGGTAGAAAGTGGAGAATATATAGTTGGCAGTTGGCAATGTTCCGAAGAGTAACAAACCCAGTAATGGCGATATACCTGTTTATACTTTTGTAAGTAATTTTAATATAGTATTTTAGAATAAGTTGTAATAGTTTTGTAGTACGTAGCAAATGAATAAATCAAACCATTTTATATAAGGGTGGTTGTTTCTCTGGTGATCCCGGAGATAAGGATCAGTTACAACCCATAGGCGTAACAATATACAATATATATATATTGTTATAATACGTACTGGCCAAACAAATAGCCCCAAGTTAGCATCGTCATTTCGTTAAAATAGTGACATACAGAATCCAAGTCAGTTAATGTCATTATAAAAATTATTCAAATAAACCCAAAAATAAATTAAATAAATTTCAATCTAATAAATATTTATACTGCTTCAACTGCAATTTTAATCTTTCACATATAGTAGATATTTGACTTGGTACTTTATTAAATTAATGGGCGCCAGGTGACAAATTAAGAAGAAAATTTGCCTCCAAATTCAATTTTATTTAAGCAACCACTGTAGCTCGAGCATGAGACATCTATACCAAAGTTAGTAGGTTCATAAGGTTGGAAAATTTACTTACTTAAAATCGCCTTAATACATTTGCCAACTTCAGATCAGTTTTAAGTAATGTCAAAAAATTACTCCAAGTTTTTACAATTGATTTTCTTATTTGGTCTGGTATTCCCAATTACACAGGTACAGCTTCACCAACTTGTTGTGCATCTCATGTCAACCGTAAGCTCAGTAGGATTGTAGATGAGTAAATTAGTACTACCTTTTCAACGAGTCCCTCTTATAAATCTCCTAAACTTCACAGATGTGCTCTCAATACTTTTATAATATCGCTGGACAGGCAACCTCCATGAAGCAACACAAAGTTGTACTAGCAGATGGGTCCAATCCTTCTTGCAGTAGAATATAATTCAAATTCATGTAAGTTCAATCTTTTAATAACCAGAAATTGTTTATAATATACTTTCATATATAAATTACAGCCATTAACTAGGAAAACCTTATTTTAAACAGATTTTGATAAATTTTTAAATCTTTTTACACTTATTGTTTTTTATCAAATCTTATCAACAACCCCTAGGCAACCCCCAAGTTAAAAATAATATCAAATGTGCTAAAATTAATCAATGAGACATAGATCTATAAAATTACAATATAAATTTTAAAATGTATAAAATTTCACAGCCACATTACGTCCTTTGCCCCTGATTACACTAACACTTAAAACAAAATATTATCTTCATTCTTCTAATGGATCTTCTTTTAAATATCTGCATTTTCTTTATTATGTTTCAATATTTATTCATAATGACTGCAACTTATTTCCATCTCGTATTCCAATACATTCATCTAATCCTCAATCTTCTTAATAACATGATGTTGACCAAAAATTCTTCTTATTATAGGTTTATCATCGAATACGTGTTTCGCAGAGTTACTCAAACCAGTATAGTAGTCAACTGTATTAAGGCCTGCCCTAATTTATTTTATAAAAAGAGAACCGACTCCCATGACAAGACACCATGCACGAGTATCCTTTTTTAAAATAAAAATAAAATGACTTTATACAAACTGGCTAAATAAAATCCATCACAATATATATATATATATATATATATATATATGTTGGTTTTGAGGTTTCCGCGGGTGTTGTATGCTGTGATTGGCTTCCAGGTATTCTTCCGCGTAGTAACTTCTTGGTCCTGGGATGGACCGGGATGGTTGTCTTGACGACGTTTCGGCAAAATCACATTTGCCATCTTCAGGTCTTGTCGGATAACTTTCTGCTGGTGCTTCTTGTAATACGACTGTATTACAACAGTCATATTTTAATTGCCGCTTCATAGGAATCAAAATTCTATTTTAATTGCCATTTTTAAATCAATCGCTATATTATTATTTTTAAGATTGAGTTATGGGAAGCCACTTTCGCAAAGCCTTAGAAAGTTCCCTTTGTAGACTGTATTTGCTGACAACAACAGCTCTTGGTTTTCTGTGTTGTTATGATTCCCGGTAATCGCACATGTAAGGATTTGTTCTAGAATTATTGCACCATATTTCGCAATGTGGTGTAATCTTTTTGGCCAATGCAGGTTCGCGTGGCGTTTAGTTCTTCAGTCGGACTTAACATCTCCTTGGGCTCCGTCGCTGGCGATAAGCGCCGTAATCAAGTACTGCAGGGGCAACTTGGGTTTTCGATGGGTGTCCATTGCGTGAATTTCGTAACGCTATTTTCACCGTGGGGTGAACAGAACCATCGACAAGTGTCAGATTTAAAAAAACACGCTGGAATTTTAACCCTTGAAAGGCAATTAATTGCAAATTTGCCGATCGCCTTTGGCGGATTATTATCGAGCCCATTTCTTGTTCCTGTACATGTGCCGTTGCTGCGACGAACGAGGAAGGGTGTAGCAGTGAACATTTCGTTCCAAAATTCCCCGGAGAAAGTCTACCTTTTTTTTCCAGATCTGAGAATACCTCAGATTGTGCCTGCGGATTTTTCCTGCATCTTAGGAACACCCCAAAATTCTGCCTGCCTCTCTCTACTCCATTCATCGAAAGTCAAGGTAAAATAACTAGTTTTTGTGTTGTGAAAAAAAAACCTTTTACGCGTTTCACTTCCAAAATTCAAGTGATTGAACCCTTTATTTTGATGCGACAGAAAGTGACCTTCAGTCGTCAGTTGTCATTTTCTTTTCCTGTTAATTGTAAAAAGTAATTATAGATTGTATTATTCTTGTAAACTTAGACGCCACTGGCTGCGTGGATTTGTTTAAGAATTTAAATGCCGTAGGCCAGGGGCCGCGGGCCTCCTTTTGCACGTTCAATTAACCGTTTGTAGTATTGAACTATAATATCACCATTTGCTGTCATTTTTGTATTGTCATTTATTTCCAATAGTTTAATTATATGTGTTTTCTTGTGAAAATTTCACACACTTTCGGCAAAACCCTACTGGATGTTGAACAAAAGCATTCCACAAGAGAAAATGAGGAAAAACTTCAGCACAAGGGGTAACTTCTAATAACCATCCCACGATAGTCCGTCTTGTAGTTCATTCGCTCCTTGTCAGTAATTTACATGTAAGCGTTTATATTTTCATTATTAGGTTAGTTATTATAATTTCGTTGTTAATTATTAGCATGTATATTAAATTGTTACTAAAACACGCATGTATTAATTTAGTTCAAATAACCACAATGTGATTAATATACTGCAATACCTATTCATAATATCAAAGAGATGGAGCTAAAAATATTATAATCCCGCCATTCACTGTTTCATTTCCCTTTGGGTCTTCCTTTACTTTAATTCACATCCTCCCACCGATATATAACTAAGAAACGTCTTTTAAGGAAAGCAACTAAAAAAGCATTTGTTAAATGTTTGTTTGGTATAATAATTGTGAAAGGGTTTAATTTTTGTAATTTGTTTTAAAATAAAGTGAAATCTAAGAATTTTCTACATTCTACGTCAATACATCTTTCACATAACGCAGTGTAACGATGATTACTAGCAGCAAATGTGAACTATAAAATCGCCCATAATGAAACAGAACGCGTATCATTAAAACTCTAATTATTACTGCCCTTATTATACGACTGCACGAACTAACTGGAAATCGAATATTGCAGCATAATTAATTTTCATTTATTTGTTCATCGTAATAAATTCCGATAATTTCCCAAGTTTATAGACCCCAAACTACTAATAATTATGATGGCAGCCTTTATTGCCAGGCAAATAAGGATTCATTACTGCTCACAACGTTGCTAATAATTTATGAAATGCTTAAACGTTAGCCCTAAAGCTTATTTGGTTTGCTTAATTCGAATTTCCAGATTTAAATTGGAATATCCCTGTCTGCTATCTAACAAATTGTATCCTTTATCATTCGTATAATATGTGAAAGCTCTTACTAGACATACATTTTTATTATAAATATACGTCTGAAATGCCACCGGAATGTTATCCAAATGATAGCTCAGCTTTCCCGGAGATTTATCTAAAATCATTTGGAATCTTTTCAATTGCATTATCGCATATTGGATAAACTCGCCATTTTCAGGATGGCTGCATTGAAAATGGAATTGGAAACTGTTCGGTTCAACTGCACACATTACCATGTAAGACGTGTTATGAGAGTTTGATGCGACTCTTTCAGGTTTCGCCTAATTTTAATTTTTGCCAGGACATGTTCGCTCCCTTTCTAGCGAGATTTTTCCTCTAAAAGATATTATTTGAAATCGTAAAAATCCAGGTGGGCTCCGGTTTCCGTAAGAGTAGAGTTGTAAAATTTAAAGTGTTCATTTCGTGGGCTGCAATAAAGTTGCAAAACTAGACAAATCCACGTTGCAGGAGATTGAATAAACACGTTTTCTTGAAAGTATGAAGCCATATAAGCATTCGGAGTATGGCACATAATTCTGAAGTCTGCGTTATGTAAATCCTTATGTAATTTTACCTTAAAGTTTCACGTTGTTTTATACATTTTTGCCATTTGTAGGTAGTTTTTAAACGCTCGTCTACTTTGAGCCGGCTTTTTAAAATAAATGACAGTATAATTTTAAAACTTTAGAACCATCTATCTGGAACTTGTTTGCAATTCTATTAAAAGTTTGAACTTTATCTTATACATAAATACATGTGCTTACTTTACAGTCAATATCAACGATAAATTTAATATAAATGCATAACTTAACTTGTTTATTTTCGAAACTCCTTCTTTGTATATGGAAATTCTTCGCGGCAAAGGGTTATTTATTTCAGAAAAATTGCAGACGAAAATCGAGCTTCTGTTCTCCCAACATATTTCAGGAAAATTGTCGGAATATTGCTCCTCTTTTTAATAATACTCTCGCGAAGTTGAATTCGTTTGTAATCTAGACTGATCTAGACCTCTCTCTAGTGTTAGACTAGGGACAGCTCTAGTAAAGATAGATAATTGCCAATTAGGACGGGATTACTCTATAATTATCCCTTGTATCTGCTGCTTGTCTCATAAAATAACCCTTTCGTACAATCACGAGCTACATCCCTAGTCTCATATTTAAAATTTCTATTAACAACACGCATTTATTTAATTACATTTGCCTACAATGCATGAAGCAACCTAAAATTAAACCAATTCAATTTTACACCAAAATAATCATTAGCACATAAAGAACTTTCGGTTTAACCTCTGCAAACTTTTGGATATAAATAAAATTATATACACCGAATATTAAAAACGCTTCATAGTAATTTATTTTCAACATTTGTATATCTGTCTCTCGTTTTTATCAGATGAAATGTAAATAAGGTTTAGAGTTTCTTTTGAAGCATCTTGCTCTCAAAAGGGAATGGTTTCCCAAAGATTTTATATTAATTAATGGGATGGACTTCAGGATTTACGAGTTAAATTATCCTCGGCTCTTTAGAAATAACTCTTTACATTTTAAAAGAGTGTTAGATCTTGTAAAATATTAAATTTATGCAGTAAAAGCTCTCATTTGCGAAAATGTGTTTGTGAATTCAAATATCGTCTGTTCTTCGCATAAAAATAAAATAAAATTCGTGTACCGCTGTAAGGGAATTACAAGCAAAATTCTACTACAAAATTATCTATTCTAAATCTAAAGCGAAATAATTCTTTTAAATATGAAAAATATATGCGTAGTAATCGCGAATCGAAGAGATTTGCTTCAGCTACAAAAATGGAAAATACTCCATTCTATCACGGCTGTAAAATATTGAAATTTCTAAATTGGATTGCAAGTAAAATATCCATCTTGGTTTAGTTTGGTTTTTCGTGTTACATCTTATCACCACCTCCCACTATTACAGTTGCTCTTACCTTAGAATTGATATTATACACTCTATCTCTTATCCGTAGTTTCATTTCCCTTTTCTACCAAGATTCATATGTCAAGCATTTTCGGATTTTCATTCACGAACTCGTACAAAAACATGCCCTTGCAATAAATGTTTGCACCGAAAAATTAAAATAGCTGCTTGCTACAAAATGTACTTGAAAACATAAATCAAAGAGTGATTCCTTAAACTGCAAATAAAAGGTGTGGTCATGACTTTAGAGGATGATTATTCATTTAATTTCAAGTAAAACTAATTATACATCCACGTCCGATTCTCAAGGATTGCCAAAATATCAAGGAAAGTCTTTATTTAAAACACTTTGTCGACCATTACTAATCCCTGGATAGAGAATATGCTGCACTAAATCATTGTTATTATTATCGGTACTATTATTTTAATTTTTGTTGTATGAAATTGAATATACACTTTCTTACAGAATAGTTATATAATTGTACAATTAAAATTTTATTACCTTTGTTTGTGCACTCCGCTTATTATTAGTAAATATTTTCAGAGCAGGTAGTAGACGCTGTAAGTTTGTTTAACGTACGTTGACGTTTCCTTCTAAGAAATTAAATCCCCTTACTTCAATGCCCTCATGCCACCTCATCAGCCGAGGACAATGTTATTTAAGCAGAGCAAGAGCTGCTGCATACTAGCTCTCATGACAAGCAGTACGATCACACTGTTGTATAATCGATTACAAATAAACATATAACAAAGGAAAAACAGCACTAGTTAAATAGTGGTCGTTACAACATGTGGTAAAAAGTGGAGGAAATTTTAACGATTCTATATCATTAGGAAATAGCTACCGTAAAAAATTTTCCATGTACATTTTCTAAAAAGAAGTTAGGAAAAAGTTATTATTTTGATTATTTATTCACCATTTTTCTGTTTTTACAAATATGTATCAAAGTAATTTCGAAATTTTAAGGCACATTAAACATATAATGTCTTAGAACTTACAGATTTTATTTAATTTTTATTTATTTTTTTACCGTATAAATAGTAGTTACCAACATTGTAACGGTCGGTCCTCGTGGGGGCGGGTGTCGACATGCGGGGAGACTGGAATAGTTATAACAGGTTTATATTTAACTGTTGCAATAAATTAAAATGTATTTGAGTTTCTAATGTGATAAATAAAAGTAATAATATTCGGACAAAGTAATAAGGTCTGCAAAATCCTGGTAGGTACGCCCCTGGTACTGGGTACTTGAGGTCTACTCACTGGCACTGCGCCGGTTATTCCCAGGCTGCCTGCGGCGTTTCACGGGCTGCTGGCAGGATCACCCAGGGACTGGAGCCGGTGCTGGTATGTTTACACACCAAGGGCTGTGGCTTCGCTGGCGGAAACCCGGATGAAAGCACCGTTGCCGGTACGTATTAGGGCACGTCTTAGAACTGGCACAGAAGACAACGGGTCTGGACCTGGAGTTGTTGTGGATGGAGCTGGGACCTCCTTCGGCACGACAGTGGGAGTGATCGGCTCAATCCCCAGCTCGATCCTTGTCTTCGCCTTCCAGGGACTGGTCTTTGGATCCTCCTTCCACTTCTTTAAAATTCATTGGACTACTGGTGATGACGTGTCGGTAGTTATCGGATACTCCGGAGTCTTCGGTTCAGGTGAGTCGGGTAAACCTTCCATCTTTGGGTGGGCTTCTGGTGTCTGGCATTCCTGGAAGACTGCGTGGCACCGTTTTGGAGCTGGCCTTTGTCAGTTTTTAGGAATTGCACTAACCTTCGTCACATGTCTTCTACATTGCCACCGGTTTCCAGGTGGTATTTACGTAGTTCTTGGGGCAATTCACCTTTGCTCATTCTCTAGACGAAGTTGACGCGGACGTCGGGGCTGGCTAGGTCGCTTTCTCCACCGCTTGGCATACCTAGACTGGGGTGATTGCGGACTCAATCAGCGGTCTCAGATGTGGGCTGCAGCACTGAGTGTGTGTGAGTGTGAGTACATGGAAAGATAGCAACGCTATTTATGAGGATTGAGCCTAAAACATGTAATCGTCTCTTACCTTAACACCTGACGTTTTCAATGAGATCGGATATTAACGACTGTGTGTACTTATGTGTAGGCGGACGTAGGCTAGAGGTTAGCGCGTTAGACTTCTACGCTGAGGGTCCTGGGTTCAATTCCCAGTACCGGAACATCGGATTTTTAACGGCCGTTCTCCCTCGCAAGGCAATGGCAAACCAGCGAGGTATTCTGCCTAGTAAATCTTCTCTGGAGTAGAAGTGTTTACACTTCTCGTGGTTCGGAGCCCACGTCAAGCTGGAGGTCCTCTATGTCTGTGGCACTCTAAACGCGCAACACAGGCATAGAAGAGAAGATCGCTACGAGAGAAGATCGCTACGTCTCGCAAGAGATAAAGCACCCTAAGAAGAAGTACTTATGTCTTTATCAGATCACCGTTGTTAATGAATTCCTTCCAGGTAACCCATCACATGATTGATTTCTAGACATATTAGATAAAGATGATAATTCCCCAAAGCACACTTTTGATGGGACCTGTGATTTTGTCTGTCAACCTATGAAAACTGTATAAAAATTTGAAATTAAAAATGTATTAAACCTCTTATACACATAATTTTCATTTTGGGTAACATGAATGCAGACTTATAGCAGGATTATTTTCGGCAAAACCAACTTTGATTAGATAAGCTCGAGAATGTTTTTATGCCGAATAGGTCTCAAATAATACAAGGACCTTCATAGAAAATTTTATAGGCCTCTGTAAGACGTCCTCAACGTATAATAAAGTTGTACAGAAAATGTTCTTGTGGATGTATATAGTATGTCGTGTATAATTTTTATTCAGATATTTTTATAAATTTTACGTTTATGACACTAATACAAAAAACAAAGATATTTTCCATATATTATTGTTAATAAAATTACACATTAAATTAATTTGATTTTTATTAATAGTTTATATCTTCCTTAGTTCTTATTTGTTGCGTTCTTGTTTTACCTAAAAATGGTGGAGGCGCACCAAAATCTACTGGCCGCTTCCAAGAACTCAACACACGATAAATGTCCAATGAATGGACGTAAATTGGACTAGGACAATTTAATGAGATGTCCTAGAAACATCCAATATCTTGTGGACATCAATTTTATGTCCACAGACGCAGGAAAATATTTTGAATTTGAAATGGTTGTCCATAGGATGTGAGATCTTGTGTTTTAATTCGACGTCACTTCTTTCTGTGGAGGTATCTTACGAGTAGAAAGTATGTATATGTTTATTCTGTTCCGCCAATTAACATTTTACAGGAACTTAATTAGCGCATAACAAAAAAGTGCGTAGAAATTAATAAAGCTTCGCGAATTCTCAAAATGTTATTAATAATAATTAAAATAAAATTATCATGAACAGGCTACAGTACCACAAACTTTTCGGGTGGTGGGCGCCAAAGATGTTGACGGATGTTTACAGAAACCAGCTAATGCCCTGACCTTCCTGCATCGCTAAATTGATGACAATGAGTACCTAGAGCCCATTCTGACTAGCAATGAGACTTGGATTTCGTACACAAATGTTGAAACCAATCAATACAGTGGAAGCAAGCGAATTCACACAAAGCCAAAAGTTTAAACAAACGTTCGAGAACCAAAAGCTTATGGATACTGTTTTTTTTGTGTGAGGGAAGGCATATTGTTGGCTGATATGCTGGAACGTCGTACGATAATTAGTGCAGCGCACGTGGCGGCTCACACTGTGCAACTCATTGAGCAATTCAGTTAGGAAGTATTTAACAATTTCCCATAAGCCCATAAGCACCGAGTGACTGTCACCTCTTCCTTCAGCTTAAGATATTTTTAAGAACCCGCGGTCGTTTTCTTAGCCACGACGACCTCAAAACCTCGGTGCAAAAGTGATGTCCGTCACATGCGGTAACCCTCTATGACAAACTTTTACAAAAACTTGTACCACGATCCGATAAATGAAATAGAAAATAATTTAGGAGTGCATCTAAAATTTAAGCATAATATATTTTTTTTTAACATTACATTTTTGTTTTAGGGCCAGACGGCCCAATATTTCCGAATAAGCTTCGTAGTTTATTAAATCGTATAATGTCTGGCGATATTCAGAAAACAATTATATGTTTAAAAGAACAAAAATGTAGGCACTGTTACTATTTTTAGTGTATCTCAATTTTTCTGTTGCCCAGCAAAACAAACCCATCAAATATAAAATGAAGATATTTGAATTGCTAAGAAAAAGCGTTTTTGCAGAATATTTCAAGAAAAATTACGACAAGCTTGTGTATAATAGATACACTGCAGTTCATTACACATTCAATGCGCCTACAGCGGCATGGTTATAGCCGCATTTATGCAAAAGACGCCTTCTGTTGTTGTGGGAAAACTGCATAATATTAGGCTCTTCTAAGTAGTTACGGGCAGCCTGTAAGACATGAGTATTAATTTCGCCGCAATTTGTCATCATGAGCGTTACCTAACTTCAAAATAAAATTTCAGCGATTTTCCTAGCTCTAATTTTCAATACTCATAATAATCTAGAGTACTAATTAAATTTGAACTACGCTCATTGTGCGCCTCGTGAAACGCGAATTTAATCAGATTGTTCATTTGGGCTCCTGTTTGCGTATTCTCCCTATTAGCTTTCCGCTTTTGCACACAACGAATTCCTGCGCTCTATATATCAACCCAATTCAAATTGTTTTACATCAATTATTATTAGTTTGCTAACAGTATTCAGTACCAACTACGAAGTGAGGAGACAGCCATTTCCTTTTAACAGCTTCTGCCACGATAAAATAAGTGAGAGCAGTTAGATTGTACAGGAACAAATACAAAATATTCCAATAGCCGGTTGAGATATCTACATAATGCCTTACATTGGTGTACAAGAAGAAGAAAGCATGGCAAATGATTTATTAATGACTTATTGTACAAATTTGTCTCAACAATGTGTTACCATTTAGTTACCGAAAACGTATAATATACAAGTGGTTACTTAATAAGTTAAAGGGCTGGGGTGGCTCAGTGGTAGGGCAGCCACGCTTTGGATGTAATAGTCCGAACAATTCCTTATCCAAATCACTCCAGCGGTCGGAAATTTTTCTAATTCCCTGGGTGATCGGTGCTGGGTCCCGGTCTCCATTTACTGTTGAGGATCAAATTAATGGTATTCCTCGTATTACGGTCGCATTAGAGAAGTAACAAGACCATAAATAAAAACATCCACACACACACACCAGGCGGGTTAAGCACGGTTGTGTGTAGCACAAACTACCTTAGCTTTGCCTCACACTTTCTCGACACTGCGCAAGCGATACAAACGAGGGTCACGATTATTATTATTATATACTTAATGAGTAACAAAAATCGTAGTACAGTTCAATTCTTTTAAGAGGAGGTCGGGTAACAACAACATCCCGCATATAAAGAGCATTTACAAAGTAAATGTTTGAAATTGCATTGTTTATTGTACTGTAATTCCCTCTTACATCATTTATCCGTCCCAGAAACAGCGGGAAATGTTTTTTTTTATTTAAGCTACATATTTACAATCTACTTTTACAGGGTATTATGTAAATTTTATGATATACAGCTTGCCTGTTTTAACCTTGCTTGTGAGTGAACATTGCGCACTACCACCACTAACACGAAATTGGTGGGGGAGACCTGGAGCTCATTTGCATCGTGTGTTTGTAGCAGTCAACATCGCTGTACACTCCAGTGAAAAGTGCGTGCAATGGAGTTTCAATCTAAAATTAAAGCAGGGAAGCGTACGCGCGTTTCTTTCACTGAGTGTACCGAATGCTAACTGCCCGTATACATTGTATTCGTCTCTGTTCCTCCTAGTGCCCACTCTTTCTCGCGCCGCGCAGCTCCCACGCGCAAGGTTAAATCCGGCAAGCTGTAATTGTCGTGCGGGGAGCTCTAACCAGCGCTAGTCTCCCTAAAGATTACTTCAATTATGGTTGGGTTGTAGTACGAGGTCCAGTGGCCACTGTCATTTGTCTACTTGTAATGCCTGGTTGGTTAGCAAGTTGTTCGATGAGCTGGTTAGGGTGTCCTGCCATGTTATTGCTGTACCTGGTCGAAAGCCTCTCGATTTCGCTATCTACGTAGGGGGACTTCTAGGTCGTTATGCAGGGTGTCCTTCCTTACGTACCATGGAGCATTGGTTAGCATGCGGAGGGTCTTGAATTGAAATCTCTATAGGATTTTTGTATGTGACGCTTTGGCGCATCCCCAGAGCTGAATCCCGTAGGCCCATATTGGCTTCAGAATGACTATATACAGTAAGATTTTATTTGATAAAGAGAGTTGGGAATGTCTTCTAAGTAATCATGTAATTTGTTTGATTTTTAGGTCTAACTGCTTCCTTTTGTTTTTAATATGTGAGCTCCAAGTGAACTGCTATTGATCGAGATGTATGCCAAGGTATTTCACTCCATTTTTGATTGGAATTGGGGCATTATAAATGCTGGTTTGCGCACATACAGCACGTATTGTAGTAAAGGTTACTTGTGCTGAATTTTCTATATTTGTCGTAATTCTCCACTTATGGAACCAGATTTGTAGCAAGTCAAGATGTTCTCCTGTTAGTTCCGGATACTGATTGACTGACAGGATGGCCGTATCGTCCGCAAATGTCGCAATTATAGTGTGGTCTGTGATTGGTACATCTGATGTGTAAGTATAGTAACCGTCCCAGAACGCTGCCCTGCGGAACTCCGGACTTGATTTGCTGGATGTCTGATACTGCATTGTTCATTTTGAATTGATAAGTTCTATTTGTGAGGTATGACTTGAGTAGTAAGTACAGCTGACTGGGGAGATGCAATTTAAGTGTGTGTAACACGCCGCTATGCCACACTTTATCAAATGCTTGTTTGTTGTCCAGGAAAACCGCTGGGCATACACTCTTTTCTCGATGCTTTCCATTATGTGAGTAATAATGCGGTGACTTTGATGAACGGTGGAGTGGTCTGCACGGAATCCAAATTGGTACGATGGAATAGGTTGATCTAGGTCTACAGCTTCCTTAAGGCGCTTGAGTAGGAGTCGTTCAAGGATTTTGGAAGGGAGGGTTGGAGGCTTATCGGTCTATATGATTGAGGTTGTGTGGGCGGTTTACCAGACTTAGCAATCATTACTATCTGGGTATGTTTCCATAATATAGGGAAGTAGCAGAGTCGTAAAATGCCATTATATATTATAGTAAACCGGAAATATTTAAAATATTTTAAGCATTTCTATCTTATGTGTTTCAGAATATATTTATCTATAAACATCCGTTAAGGATTGCAATATAAACATGAAAACATTTTTTGTAATTTTTCTTTGCTGAATGTTTTAATTTTCAGCGATATTTATGTGCTTCATACCGAATAACAAATGGTATAACTAATGTACTTTAGAAAACCTTTACATTTATAACAACTCGGAGATTTAAGATTTAATAGAAAACACAACTAGCAATTCTCTTATTATAACGATCTTCGAAGCAATGTATCAAAGAAATCTTCATTCCTTCTCCTCTTTAATAGTTCAATAGTTTTATTTATTTTTGTAACACAAATGATTTCTTTTGGAGAACATCAAATAACATGTCAGTGAGAGAGAAAATATCATTAAATACTACAGCCAAAAATGTGAATTCAAAATTGTTGAAATCGTTTAAAAACTGACGGCCAAACCCGCACAATATATGAAATGCAGCGGCTATTTGTGACTGAACTCTTTACTTGCGCGATTCACCGTGAACCAAATGTAGATATTGACGTAGGCGTTACCATGGCAACGGAGGTATAAGTGCAGAGTTAAAATACGTTTGAGGCCGACTCTTCACTACAACTGCATGAGTGTTGTAGGTAAGATTTTTTGTGGTCACTGTGTTCACGCTCGAAGGACTGCATTTAAAATTTAAATTTTAGATACAAGGGGACCAGAAAAATTTAATGTGTTTGTTTCCACTAAACTTATTGTATCTACGAGTATGTACGCCATAAATAAACCACTCCTAATAGGTGTAATGCCGATAAATAATTTGTTATGTAATTTAAATAAATATTCGCAATTGAATGAAAATTTTAGGTGAAGAGGTACTTCACCTACTTCCCTTGGCGAACCGCCACTGAATTGGTAACATGAAAAAGGAAATGACTCACCAATCTGTTGCTGTTATTAAGTACTGTAGTGTAACTCACCGGGGCGGGACATCCCTTTCACTCTGTTGACCGGGCAGTTTACTGGTAACATTTGGATCGAATAATTAACCCTTTGATTGGTCCGCCCAGGTGATTGTTAACTTTCACATCATCGCCCATTAGATAATTACTTCTGTTTGAATACAATTTGAACACCTGAAAACCAATAGCACTGGCGCACTCTCGAAAGAGTTAATAGGGGAGGAATACCATCCACCTATGTCTCTGTAACACATGAAGAATTGCCTAGAACGTATATGTCACAGTATTTTGGGGCCTACGGCCCCGATTTGCAATTCTTGCTCCCTAAGGCGCCAATAGGGGAGGAATACCATCCACCTATATCTCTGTGACAACCGTGCGAACTGCCTAACACGAAATATGTAACACAGGATTTTGAGGCCCTAGAACCCCGGTTTGCAATTCCTTAAAACTCCGTGGCTAGCCACATTTGTACAAGCTTCCAATATCACCTGGCCAAACTCTGAAAGCGCTCAATCACAACCACACTCATATAACGAGCAATCTGATCAGCAATCACACTTTATCTATTTGCAGCTACATACCAGAATATTTAATCACTAGTGCACTATAATAATTAGATAGCTACATGCATAACACATGCAACCTTAACAAGATGCCAAAATCATCTCTGATCTCACCACGGGTTTTTGTCAATGTGCCCCCTTACTTAAATTGTCTGCTCTGTATTTCACCTACTTGAGGCCAAGAATGCGACCCTTGAATTCTCTCTTAGTTACGCACACATGACAATTGTGGATTTTATTCAGATATTGTTACACTTTAAAGGAACAGTTTACATTTATTTATTTGAATCACCAAAACATAAATAGTTTATACCCAAATTAAATGTATAGACCCAATATGTAATTCCAAATAATCCAGCTGTAGTGAGTAGGGTATTATGATTGTACATTGAGTTCTATATCTTCCATCAATCCGAGTAAAATATTTTATAGGAAATCCAAGCAACATTGCCTGGTTAAATTTTCATGAAAGAAGTGTGACCCAATAATATGATTACATACCTACTTACACTACATTTATACGAAAGAACTCTTTGAAAATCAGGAACACGTATCCAGTGCGTATTTTCTTGTGCGAGTTAATACTTATCTATTTTCTTCATTATTGTTTGACAATTTTGTTTCATCACTAAACAATAAACAATTTAGAAACATGGAACCAAAAGAAATTGACATGCAATCTTCTCCGAGGACGATTTTCATACAGTTTGTGCACCAAAGTAATGTGATGGAGATGAAATACACACATCAGGAAAGTCCAGGGATATTTTATGAATTGTAGGTATTTTAATTAACAACAATAATTTAAAAAATATGTAGATATAGTATTACTAACTGTTTAATATATAGCAAAATAGCTCAAACATTTTTTCTAAAAAGAATAGTTTTTTTAGCTATACGGACAATTCGCAAGAAAACCAAAGTAACAAATTTTAATACAGAGTTTGATCTCACGTTTGTTAATAACAGGAAGTTTTTGTTACCGCTTTATCGTGTTTTCCACAACAAACTATCCGGCCTTGAGTATTTCAACTGATACATACGTTGCAGATACAGTGTAAACGATACACAATTTATTTTTATGATTTTGTAATAATTATCCTTAGACTTTTCTGGTGTGTGTACATTTGCTTTTAGAATTCTTCTAAGTGAAGTTCTAGTAATACCTACAACTATGCTTAGTTCTCTTTGACTTACTTGGTAATTTTCAATAACTGCCTCTAACACTGATTGTTAATTTTTCATGTTCGTAATCGTTCTCGGCCTAAATCTGAAATTAACTATTTTAGGTTAATTTCATGTTTCCAAATATTTTCCAGGCGGTGGTCTTCCATCAATTGGTTATTTGACACCTTCTTACTTAAAATATAAATAAATTCACAGCTCGGCTTACTGTTGTCATAAGTAGGCAAAATCGTTTTTCAGTTTATTTAAATAAAAGAAAAAATTATTTTATTGCCATAATTTATGCATGTTGAGATGGGTTAATCACGCTTAAGCAGGACAATATAGTTGGCCCATCCTGAATATTTAAAGTTTTTTACTAACACTTATCGAACGCGTAATATAATTAAAAATTTGTTATAATTTTTATAGTAAAACCAGTACCAAAGAAAACAACGTTGTCTTAAAGTATTTCACATCACTAAAAATTAGAACACTCAGAACTCCAACAATTTAACGATAACTATACTTAATTTTTTCCCTTTAGATAAAAAATAAAAGTATCAACAAATATCAATGAAATAACTTACAGAAATTAAGCAAAAGAGGTTTTTGTAAAAATAAAGGTATTTCTCAATATTTTCTAAATATTGGCATTTCATCACAAACTCCAACATGTTTAAATATATTAATAATATTCGTTTTTACATCACTTCCTCACATAAATTCCTACTAAAGAGCGGTTGCTCTTACAATTGCAAAATATCAAATCGTGTGTACTTTAACATCATTCACAGTCCGTAACATATTACACGCATTTAGAATTTTGAATTAGATAGAAATTACATATAATTCCCAAGCCATTCTAACATTATCTATTACACAATTATTCATATACTTCTCTCTAATTGTTAATAGTATTGTAGTTACTATTGGACATTTTTTTAACGGTCTTGTATATAATTTTTTTTTCTTACTTACTGAAGCAAAAACCTGCACCCTTCACTTCAAAAATAGAGAAAACCAACCTTGTAAGCTAGGCAAGAGATAAATTACCAATAGGAAAAAGATTCCAAGATGATCGATCAGGGCATTGAGAGAAACACTGTAAATTGGAGTGAAGAGGCTTGGCGCCTAAATAGAAGTTGGAAGAAGAAGAAATTAAATTCGTGTTTACAAGGTGTGGGTAACAAATTATCAATTTAAGAATTTAGACTCAAGGATTAAGTAAGAGGGCACAGCAAAATACTCCTAACATCTGTAATTCCCGGGGGTAGCTCCCTACCGGGCGCGTCCCCAAGGTGGCGGATAGGGGGGTAGGCCTTTTAGTGGATGATCGTAAGTGACACAAAGGTTAGGTTAGTGTTGACGATAAGGCCGCTTGCGACGTTGATAGCGCTGGCTGGTAGCGGCTCAAAATCGGCACCGCGCACCAAGCTACCTAGCCCAACTGTCATGTCGTGGTTAAGGGCCTGCACTGGGTTACAACGGCGTCGAATAGTGCCCTGCACTTCCGCCATACCGTGCATTCCTTCCGCTGACGTGGTCATGTCTCACGAGCGGAAGGGTGTGTATGGGGGTCTTGGCTTAACCGCCCGGACCAAGAGGAGGCAACCTCAATAAAAACCAACCTCAATGGTAGAACAGCTACGCCAGAGGTTGCATTAAAATAGCGAACTCTGGATACCGGGGGATCTCCAGCTTCAATTACCCTTACCACGGTAATGCGGGGCTCTGCCGTGATGGACTTTTTATTTCCCTAGCTACTCGTGGGACTCACATGGAGACCAAAGAAATTGAAAAGGAGGGAAATAACTCTCCAGCCACCACAGGGGAAGAAGATCCCCGAATTCCTATGAAGATAGAGGCGTCTTCAAGCGCCTCGCTCCCTGAAAACAGCGCCTCACAAACAGCAGAGGTCGTTGATCAACAGCTTGAGGAGACTGTTTCAAAGCTTCAGCTGAAAGACAAGCGGCTGAGTGGAGCCGCAAGAAAGCGGTTCAAGTGGCTGCTGGAGCATGGGCACACCCCAGAAGAGGCCCGAGCGAAAGTCACAAAACCGTACAAGATCACCGGAAAGGGATCGAAAAGAGTCAAATCAAGCGACTCAACCCCAGAATTAGCAGGCAAGAAGAAAAAGGCAGCCACGGAGAGCGCATCTTTAAGCGGGGCAGTAGTTCCGCAAAAGACAGCGGCTCCTAAAGCTGCAGGCAGCTTCAAACAAGCCCTGGAATCCAAGAAGGTGGGTATTACACACCTAAAATACCCGGAGGTTAACCTCACCATCGAGGAGATGAAGGCCATTCAAGAGGCCATACTCCAAGCAATCGTTGACCTAGAGGAAGGCTCTATCAAACCTAAATTTCTAGGCAACACGTTCAAAGCTGGATGGTTGATGATGACCTGTGCTAACGAAGACATCGCGGAGTGGCTAAAGCACCTGGTCGCCACCACAATACAGCCATGGGATGGGGCCGAACTTAAGGCCGTCGACGAAAAGGAATTACCAAAGGCGGTAATCATGAACGCCTACTTTCCGAACAGTCAAATAGACAACAATGAGAAAATCCTAAAGCTGGTTAAAGGTCAAAATGAAGGCCTAAACACAGCTGACTGGAGGGTTCTCCATAGATCGGAAGAAGGAACGGCCACACACGTAATCCTGTCAGTGGACCACCTTTCGGCCGAAAATCTCAAAAAGAGTGGCTACAAGATTAGCTACAAATTTGGGGAAGTGGCAATACGACCAAAAGGACAAACTTCAAAAAGGCCCAAGGAAGAGTACCGCCCAAAACTTCCGGAAAAACCGAAGGAAGGAGGAAATCCATCCACCTCAAGACCTTCTGAAAAGGATAAGGGAAAGAGGCCGAAAGGAACTCGCCCACCACTAAAGAAGGGAGGGAGAGTCCCGGAAAAGTCCGAGGGAAAGGGAAGCTTGTTGCCTGCCCCGGCTGATTCGGGACCAAACCCATAAACAAAGGAGCAATGGCGACGATCGCCTTCCTGCAGGTGAACCTACAGCACAGTAAAGGCGTCTCAAACGTGCTGAATAGGACTTTCACCGCCAACAACCTAGACTTTGTGCTAATACAAGAGCCATATGTCTACAGAGGCTTAGTCCGCAGACTAGCAACAACAGGTAGGCTAATATACAATAAGGGCATTAAAACACCTAGAGCAGCTCTGCTCGTAAAGCCCACAATAAAATGCATTCTCCTAACACAATTTCTTTCTAGAGATCTGGTCGCAGCTACAGCAGTGGTGCCGACAACTGGGGGTAAACAAGAGGTAGGTGTTGCCTCGGCGTACTTCAAAGGGGATTCTGAAGAAGCGCCACCTACAGAGGTCCGTAACCTCATCAAATACTGCGACGAAAATAACAAACACCTCCTCCTGGGCTGCGATGCAAATGCGCACCACTTAGCATGGGGCAGCACGGACATCAATACGAGAGGTGAGAATCTTTATGAATTTTTATCCTCAACTAACTTAGATATAGTTAATAAAGGTAACGAACCTACCTTTGTGACAAGAGTTAGGCAGGAGGTACTCGATATAATACTTGCGTCTCTCCTAATTAGCGCAACTCTTAAAAATTGGTATGTTTCTCGCGAAGCCTCACTGTCGGATCATAAACATATTAGATTCGACCTAGAAGCTATGAGTAAACATAATGAACAAGTAAGGGTCTCAAAACTGATGGACTGGGGCCTCTACAAGTGGCACATCAGATCCGAAGTGGATGAACTTAAAACTGAAGTAGAAACAGTGGAGGATCTTGAAATAGCCTCAACATTTCTACAAAATCTCATACATAACGCTTATGAAGCAAGCTGCCCTATGAAAAGCCGAAGGGTAACACGTAAAGTGCCCTGGTGGAATAGGGAACTAGAAATTCTACGCTCTGAAACAAGAAGGCTATTCAATAAAGCCAAAAGACAGAAGTGTCAAGAAATATGGGATCAATATAAAGATGCCCTCACAAAATACAACCTAGAAATTAGGAGATCGAAAAGGAGGACATGGCGTAGCTTCTGTGAGGGGATAGAAGATACCCCAACAGCAGCATGCCTACAGAAAGTCCTTGCAAAAGATCACACAAACGACATCGGCCACTTACAAAGAACTGATGGACAATTTACTGAGAGCGCGAAAGAAACGCTGGAGCCTTCTATTAAGTACCCATTTCAGTGGTGCTCGCACCTACAGGACAGATGTAACTGACCCAGAGGTAGTGGAAGTAATACGTCCACACTCAAGGGTCAAAAGTCTGGCCAACAAGATATTTATGACAAATAGAGTCAAATGGACAATCCTTGCCTTTAAACCGTATAAATCACCGGGCGGAGATGGCATTTTTCCAGCCTTACTACAGAAAGGTATAGAGGACCTGCTGCCAAATATCTGCAAAATATATACGGCCAGTTTCTGTCTTAGCTATATACCCAAAATTTGGAGAAAGGTTAATGTGGTCTTCATACCTAAGGGAGGAGGGCGATCAAACACCCAGCCCAAGTCATATAGACCGATAAGCCTAACCTCATTCCTGCTAAAAGGCATGGAAAAGGTATTTCATCAGTATCTGAGAAGTGAGATCCTCCCAGACCGCCCACTTCATCTCAACCAACATGCCTATCAAAAGGCAAAATCCACCATAACGGCTCTAAGCAGTCTCGTTAAAAGACTTGAAAAGACATACGTGGCGAAAGAAATAGCTCTATGTGCCTTCATAGACATTGAGGGTGCCTTTGATAACACCTCCTTTGAAGCCATACAAAGAGCTGCCAAAAAGAAAGGCTTCGATCCTACGACTACCAAATGGATTAAAACCATGCTGGAAAGTCGAGAGATCACAGGCAAATTAGCAGGAGAAGAAATTACCGTAACGGCAGCTAGAGGCTGCCCCCAAGGAGGGGTATTGTCACTTCTTTTGTGGTCCGTGGTGGTTGATGACCTGCTCAACGTGTTATCACGACACGACTTCGAATTACAAGGGTATGCGGATGACCTAGTAATCATAGTACGTGGAAAATTTGACACAACTGTTTCACAACGTATGCAGATGGCTCTCGATACTATTAACAGATGGTGTCGAAGTCAAAGCCTAAGCATAAATCCAAAGAAAACGATCATTATCCCCTTTACTAAGCGAAGGAAGCTAAATCTAAAAGCCCCCACGCTAGAAGGAACGACCATTGACTTCAGTAATGAAGTCAAATATCTTGGAGTGACACTGGGCCAAAGGTTAACGTGGAATTCACACATCAGAAAACTCCAAAAGAAGGCAGTGATAGCAACTCAAACATGCCGCAGGCTTCTTGGAAGAAACTGGGGTCTAAAGCCACAGCTGATCTGCTGGCCATACGTGACAATTATAAGACCCATGATCACCTATGCATCGCTTGTATGGTGGCCAAAAACAACACAAGTTACTACTCAGTCACAATTAGAGAAGATACAACGTCTCGCCTGTCTGAGTATCACAGTAGCCATGAGCACCTGCCCAACTGCAGCAATGGAAGCCATGTTAGGTATAACGCCCCTACACTTACAGGTGCAAAAAGAGGCGATGCTACATGCGCTGACGCTCGCAAGGATCAACCATTTTAAATTAGGGGACCTAACAGGCCACTTAAAAATTCTAAACCTCGCCCATTTAGAGCGAACGGCGTATACCATATCAGACGTTATGCAAATAACATACAATTTTGACCAACCCTTCAACATTCCGGACCGAGAAACATGGTCAACAGGAGCGCCTCCCTTTAAAAGAGGATCGCTCTAATGGTACACGGATGGGTCAAAGATGAGGGAAGGAGGCACTGGCGCGAGTGATACGGCCCTGGCTGCCGCATCTATGAAGCCCTTGGAACCAGAACTACCATCTTCCAAGCTGAGGTTTATGCTATAAACCTCTGCACTAGAATAAACCTCAGGAAAGGTTATAAAGGTGCAACAATTGATATTCTAACAGACAGCCAAGCAGCAATAAAGGCTCTGAAAGCCTATAGCTGTGAATCCAAACTTATCTGGGAATGCCTAGGCAACCTCAAGCAACTGGCCAGCAAAAACCAAGTAACTGTATGGTGGGTTCCAGGACACGAGGGTACCTATACCAGGCAATGAAAAAGCCGATGAACTCGCAAAAAGAGGTGCAACAACGGCATACACTGGACCTGAACCTTGTTATGGAATACAGAAAAGCCACATAAAGCACGAGGTCAGCCTATGGGAGGAACAAATGAAATCCTCGTACTGGAAAAACACACCAGGACAACGTCAGACAAAACAGTTTATAACCATTTCGCAAAACAAAGCAAGGAGCGCTTTGTCTCTCAGCAAAAAGGAGCTGCAGACCATCACTGGTCTTTTCACAGGCCACACTCCACTAAAATACCATCTGTTTAAGACTGGTAAGGCTGAGGACCAAATATGCCGCCTATGCAATGAGGCAGCAGAAACGGCTGAACACATCCTATGCAGATGCGATGCTGCCGGTCGACGCAGACACAACATTCTCGGGAAAGAGAGTAGCACACCTACCGAAATCAGAGACTTACATCTCAGAGACATCCTCAGGTTTTTCAATAGCCTTCAACTTCTCTAACAAAGGCAAGGGCTTAGAAGTTACAATAGAACCATTAAGGGTCGCAGTGACGAAAGGCATGCCAAGGCCAAAGTCCCAAACAAATAATAATAATAATAATAATAATAATAACATCTGTAATTTACTTTTGCAACTCTTGTGGTTTATAAAGGATTATATTAGTAACTGCGAGTTTACTTTTATTAAGGGAATGCGTAGGCACTCACACATTGGTCTCATTATAACCAAGTTGGATTATATGTATTACAAGATTACAATATTTTTATAATTATATTAAACCTCAATAAGGTTGTATAAAAAGAATTACACAAAAATTAAATTTTAATTAATTCGCAACTTACTATAGGTGCACTTTTGAATAATTATTCAATGAGTTTAGATTTTTCACCATATCAATATACAGGGAGTTTTTTTTTGTATACATATCTG
This sequence comes from Limonius californicus, assembly GCA_014611495.1. NCBI lineage: Eukaryota > Metazoa > Arthropoda > Insecta > Coleoptera > Elateridae > Limonius > Limonius californicus. Next base: position 31,977 of record JABXWE010000064.1, read on the forward strand.
CTATGTAGGGTATTAGAAAAACAAACGTGCCAAAGCATTGTTGCAGTACTAATTATAGATGACGGTAGACAACCAACATTACATACCGCAAAATAATAGTGATACTGTCGGTTTTTCTTCAACATAAAAAATTTAATTTCATATCTTCAGTCAATAGATGATTGGTTTTAGTCCTTTTTGGGGGAATTTATTATGCAACCTTGTCATAATAATTTTCTAAAAGTGTATTGAATAGTTCTAATACAATTAAAGCCTTTCTGGGCTCTAACGCCATCACTTGACCAACCATTTTTTTTTTAGTTATTCATTACAAATTTACAATGTAGGTACTCAAATACACTACAGGGTAATAAGTAAATAGGATGGTATTACTGCAGGTGGCTTGAGTTGGGCGCCATCCATTGATGGGTCACCAGGATTATTCAGTCAGATCTTCGGGCCATTTTTTTTGGTGTTTGAGGGTTTGCTACAAACCCATAGCTCAATTCTGTATGTCTATAGGGATTTTAGCATGACTTTATATAGTAATAGTTTGTTATTCAAGGTCATTTGTGATTTTCTCCCAATTAGCCAGTACATCTTTCTTGCTTTTAGATTGAGTTGTTGGCGTTCAGCTTTTATGTGAGCTTTCCAGGTCAGCTTTTGGTCTAAGTAAAGTCCGAGATATTTCACTTAAGTTTTAATTGGTATGGGCATATTGTTAATGGTAACTTGGGGACAGGCACTTCATCTAGTTGTAAATGTTATTAGTGTAAACTTTTCACCATTCACTTTTATTCTCCACCGGACTAACCAAGTTTGTAATAGGTTTAGATGTATTTGTAGTTATTCCGATGCTCTAACAGGATTTGGGTCTGATGACATTATAGAAGTGTCATCAGCGAAGGTGGCAATTAATGTGTTGTTTGTGGTTGGGACATCTGATGTATATAGAAGATAAAGGAAGAGTCCAAGGACACCGCCCTGGGGAACTCCGGAGTTAATAGGGTGGTAGTTGGATAGAGTCTTCAAGTTTGATTTGGCAGTGTCTTTCATTTAGGTATGATTTTAGTAACAAGTAGATTTGGTGAGGTAGCACCTTTTTTATTTTATAGAGTGCCACACCTTGTAGAAGGCCTGTTGGATGTCTAAAAACACAGAGGCACACATTTATTTTCCCTCAAGGCTATTTCGAATGTAGTTTACAATCCTACGACATTGCTGGGTGGTAGTGACTTGATCGGAAACCAAACTGATGTAGTGCGATTAATTCATTGATTGGTGTTGTTTCTTCAATTCTATGTAGCAAGAGCCGCTCAAATATTTTGGATAGTAATGGTAAAAGGCAGATTGGCCTGTATGAATGTGGGACATAATGAGCATACGATTGAATATTGTAGTGATGAGAACTATTGCTTTTCTCAGATGTTTAAGTACTTTACCAACTACGAGATCATACCCTGGTGCTTTATATGAATTGGTTAACTTTATTTCTCTGTAGACCTCAGCTGGAGAGAACGATATCAGGGTAAGGGACAGTTGGCCAGGAGAGTTGAGGAATTCTTCTGCTGGAGTTAGTATTTAAGTTATTTGCTGGATATGGTGTGAAGACTTGGGCAAGATATTCTCCAAATGTATTTGTTTTTTTCGACATTAGTACAGGCCCAACTTCTATCCGGTTTTCTTAATGGTGGTATTGATAATGTTGTTCGTTTAAATTTCTTAGTTGCCTTCCAAATAGTACTGTCCAACCATGACAACTAAATTTGATTCATGGCAAACTATTAATCAGTAGGAAAAACCAATTAAATCTAGTTTTCCTTGATCTTGCAACTCCATTCCAGCCCTACTACATTTATTTATTACTTTCTACACAAATATCCACTGCAGCTAAAACGATACCAAGTCTACAAAATCTATTAGATTTTCCCTCTTAGAAAATCGAATAATTTTTTATAAATTTCCCCAATCTTAAAAATGGATAAATACAAAAACTTGATATTTACTCATTCAACATTTCCCCTATTGGAAATTTAACATCTTAAGTCCAGGAAGCACTTATACATCACTCCATCCTAGTTTCAGAAACATGAATAAAATCTTAACAAAACATTTTTTGTAGTCTGCCATGAAAATTGTTACTTAAATAAATAGAAAAACCAACAGATAATACTTAGTTTATTACTATAATACATTTTAAATATATTATTTATTATATAATACAAAGGCGTATTAAGTACATGTGCCATAACGAGTCAGCTTTGTGCCATCAACAAAAAAAAGATTTATTTAAGTAGATTAATATTTACCAAATAGCAGCGCCATAACATTTACAAAAACTTGCTATACATTTTACAATATAGTACTACGATATTATTTTCGATACACTTTAATTGCGATTAAAAAATCAATTAGCTTGTTATTCCTTTACCTATTTTATTTTATGCAACAACATTTTAATAATATTTAACAAATATACATAACAATTATATTTGACAAAAGTTCTTTAAAACTAAGCATAGAATTGATATGAAAATTAGTGTATAACTGACTCCTCTGAAACAGAATCTCGTTATACATCGTTTCGGATAAGAAAAGAGCACATTTTTTCACCATATTATACACCTTTCTTTGAATTTTTAAACAGAAACAGAGTATATCGACCAAACCCACTACTCGTTAATAAAAGTGTTACTGTCGAAAGGGTAAGAAGTTTTTAAAAAGAAATGGACGGAAATTAGAACAAACAGCACGTACCAACTCTTTCAGTGTTTTCATCACATCTAAGCGCGGACATTCTATCTGCGAGTCAAAAATCAATGCACCCAGATTAAAATTAAACCTGACGGCAATAAAATGGAAACCATTTCAGGGGTGAGTCACCAGCTGTGCGAATTAAAACGTGTCAAAACGACAATAAAATATTACAGGGAAAGTAATCAATTTCTCAGTTATAAATGATTCAAAGACCAGCTTAGTGAACGTCCTAACTTGATTATATTTCTGTAACAAATGATGCTTGCACACCTGCTACCACAATCATCTCAGCCTTCACTTTGCCTTATTATTATCACTATTATTAATATATTTAAGTACTTAGAAAATACAACGGGATTTCAGTTTAAGTAGTTTTGTGGTTTGACAATGAACAGAAATCACCTGAGCTTAAAAATAATAACATAAACCTATTATAATATACCCATAAGCTCCTTCCTGGGCTTCTGAGAAAATGACTCGACTTTGAAGGCCCATCATACGTGACTATTAAGTATAAGCTTAGTAATAATTTAATTGAAATTGAGCTACCTACGCAATGTTATCCCTGTTCCCAACTCAACCTCTAGTAAGTCTATTTAAACTTTCAAGCTGCTTCTAAAACCGATTAGACATCTTCAATAACCAACATCTTAATTGTATAAAACAATCATCACTTAACCAGTCTACAATACTATATTTACAAATTGCACAGTCAGTCCAGGCAGTGCATTTGGAAAACAACAACTATTCCAAATGCTTCAGATTTTAACTACACCTTTTTGGTTCTCGTGTTACTAAACAACCTGAAAATTATCTTTAAAGGAATGAGAAACGATAACTTTAGTGTTTAAATGCAGACTGGATTTAGTATTATTGAGAATTTAGTAAAAATAGGACGTTTTCGGTTAAGGAAACTGGAGATAGATCCATGAAGGGCATTTTCAATTTTCGGACACTTTCCTTGAAAAATGTTTGTACGATTTGTAGACAATTTCAATACTTTGTTTTTAATATCATAATGCATATCTTCCAAAGTGTGTGATGCTACCAAATTTACACTACAAAGAGATACTTAGATGATGTAGTAAGATTTAGAATATATAAAAACCCTAGCATAATTTAAAAATTGCTGTGTGTTAAATTCAAAATAATAAAAATGTTATAAAGAACTCACCAATTAGTATTACAATAAAACTTGAACGCATCAATGTCATACAAAAGTTAAATCAAATAATTTGTTAATTTGTTTTGCTCACTTTTGTTTGAAAATTCATAATTAATTAATAAGTAAAAACAATATTATTAATAATTGCAACCTGTGAAAGACTAACAATTATTTTTTTTAACATCCAATATCCATTTACGATTTTGTGTGAACAATCTCAATCAGCCTTTTGTTTTGGAAACATAACCTACACACACTTTAAAAATATTGCATTTCTCCATGCTTTTTGCTTTTGTTTATTGTTTTCTCTTCAAGAAACTTCCACACCCCAGGTATTTGAAACTATGAACAAAGCTATGATCTTATTACTTATAAATTTGTTATTTTTCTCCTCTTAGTTGGATAACAATCATAGGAATTAGAATATCCAGAATAACTTGAAAAAGTAACAAAACACCCTTTGCATTTAAAATTCTCCATGCTTTTTGCTTTTGTTTATTGTTTTCTCTTCAAGAAACTTCCACACCCCAGGTATTTGAAACTATGAACAAAGCTATGATCTTATTACTTATAAATTTGTTATTTTTCTCCTCTTAGTTGGATAACAATCATAGGAATTAGAATATCCAGAATAACTTGAAAAAGTAACAAAACACCCTTTGCATTTAAAATTCTCCATGCTTTTTGCTTTTGTTTATTGTTTTCTCTTCAAGAAACTTCCACACCCCAGGTATTTGAAACTATGAACAAAGCTATGATCTTATTACTTATAAATTTGTTATTTTTCTCCTCTTAGTTGGATAACAATCATAGGAATTAGAATATCCAGAATAACTTGAAAAAGTAACAAAACACCCTTTGCATTTAAAATTCAAATATAAGTTTTGTTTTCTAAAAGGAAATTGAAATTACTTTTCTTATATTTAAAATTGTAAACGAAAGTGTGATCTTATTCTTCTTATTCTCCTCTTTCTCTCATAACAAGTTGACCAGAGCAAGTTGAAATACAAAAAATCACCACTTGTGTTTGAAAATTCAAATACAAGTTTTCTAGGAAAAATATAAATTATCATTAAATGTCATAAATTGAAAATGTCCATCTGAATCTGCCCAGGAAGAACCAAAGTCACATCTGCCCATCTGCCTGGGCATATTTTGCACCGATTACTTCCTGGGCAGCCCATCTCCAAAGAAAACCCATTCATATAACATTACACCTAAAGACAACGATTTCTCAGACTCCTATTTTCACTAAAATCTCTTTCTCTTTAACATGTTTTAAGTATAACATTTGGAAATAGAAATTCTATTTGCTTTCCACTAACAACTGAAATGTTTCTACCTGCTGCAACAATTAACTATTTTAAACTGACATCTAATTTAATACTTGGTGCCTTAATGCGGAAGCAAAATACTACAGCCGAACTTGGAATGCTTGTGGGGCGGTACTGTTTGACAAGAATGGATTCGTACTGTTAGTATTTTGTCGAGCTGCTAAAGCCGCCCATTCTGCATCAAATGGATCGGGAGACCGCGAATAAGTGGCGGCCGAATCCAGCGACATGGCCCGCGAATGGGCTCCTAAAGCCGGGCCCCTTCGTGGAGAGACTCCATCCATGCCTGCAGAAGGTGTCGTCAAGTTTACAATCTGACCCAACCACTGGTCCGGCTTTGGTAAGCTTGCATTTGATCCGACACTAGGATTCGGTGATTGACTTTTAACAGGCGTAGTGTAAGTTTGATTCAGACTAGGACTAAAGTTGAGATTTACAGGTGTAATAGTTTTCGTTGCAGGGGCAGGAGTTGAACTTAGAGACCGAGTAAAACTGTTGCTTGTATTAGTGGTTGAGAGGGTAGGAGACGAAGTAAGTGACTTGTTGAAGTTAATAGTCGTATTCGTAACAGTCACAGTAAGATTATTCTGGTTTTGATTTTGATTCACAGACATCTGGTTGTTAAAGTTGAAATCGTCTGAACTGCTGTGTGTTAATTGACTTAAACCTTGAGACAACTGCTGGCAAAGAGCAGTAACCGAGTCACCTGGAGATATCTCTGGAATCGGCGACACCGCTTTTATATCAGATGGTGAAGTAGTTCCGTTTGCACGGTACGCATTCAACCGTTCTGCATTGCTAGGAAGATCATTAACCCTTAGAGACATCTGTCTCTTAAATGGCGAATTCTGCCCAATGGTACTGAACCCACGACAGCTACCTTGCCTGGCCAACATACTTGGTGTAGCATGCGGTCTTTCAATGGCAAACGGATTCACCGGAGATGACTTAGAACCGCCTACATCCACTGCCCTTTCCAGCCTCTCTGTCAACCCGTGCTGTCTGAATGACCCTGTCCTAGTGAACGTGGAATTCTTTGCATCAAAAGTCATTGTGACAGCACATTCTTTGTCTCTTCTCTGCTTCCTTTCCAAGCAAACAGCAAAAGCGCATCCGACAGCATGAGACAATCTTTCTCCAGATTCGCGGAGAGCCAGGAATCCATGACACATCCACCGTCGGGTTGTGCCATCCCTGCAAATGTAGCTGAAACCACGGTCGTGGTTACGATCAGGAGCACAAAAAGAGACCTTTTCTATAGTTTGATCGACTATCAAACCTTTGGTTTCTTCCTCCACTACCCGAAGACCATCACCACTCACGTGAAGGATTGCTCGAACTGGCCTTCTCCTTGAGCCCTAGAATAAAATAAATTATATTTAAAATTTTAAAGCAGACGGATTTAAATTAAAAAGTATTAGGTTGTTTTTCTGTCATAATTTGTAGGTTAGGATAACAGTGACATTGACGGCTTCAATTGTCTTATTAGTTCTATGCCTATCGCCTATTTATCTAAGGGCGGATTTACACATCGAAATCTTAAGAGACACCAGTATTTAATTCGTTTTCAATTCGGTGCATTTATACAAGTACTTGAAAAAGTGAAACACCATTAGTGGCGACAATGTCACGGTGAGAATTGGTAGCTTCCCTTATTGGTAGTTTGCTTGTCACCAGCTTCGTGTCGCCAGTACGTAAATCCAGCCGATTAGCAACTAGTTTGTCTACATTCCCAAATATAGATAAGATTTGAAGAACTAATTGCAGGAGCAAGATCCGAATCCTTTTATTGTTATGCAAAAATATACAGGGTGTTAATGAATTGCAGGGATAAGCTTCTAGGGCTTAAACTATACATGAAAACAAACATTTTTTGTTAATAAATGTATGGTCGAAAGTGTTTCCTTTCGGGGATAGAGCTTCGCAAAGATTCTTTAAGAAACGCCTAAATGTAGGCAACCTAATTTACTAGCTACTATTTGTTGCCATAACGACGGAATTTGAATTTGAATACTGGGAAACAGGGCTTTATTTACCCTGTATTAATTTCCGTCGTTATGGAAACAAATAGTAGGTAGTAAATTGAGTTGCCTACATTTAGGCGCTTCTTAAAAAATCTTTGAGAAGTTCTATCCCTGAAACACTTTTGACCTTACGTTTATTAACAAAAAATGTTTGTTTTCATGTATACTTTAAGGCCTAGAAGTTTGTCCCTGTAATTCATTAACGCCCTTTATAATCGTGAATATTTCATGCTTCTGGGTGGAAAACATTTTCACTTTCATTTCAACGTTGACAAATGACTATTCTATGCTGTACATTAAGGTAATTGTGTTTTATTACCCACTCTTATCGAAAATTAATGATGACACGCGTTTCTCTAATATACCAGTGATGTAAATTAAAAACCCTAAACAAATACTATATAGCAAATATCAAATTAATTTCTACTGCTGTTGATTTTACTCAAAAGCAAATACAAGTATTTATTATACCTCAGAATTATATAGGAGCTCATCAAGAAGGTTTTAAGGCAGTGGGAGTTGTTCCAAAGAGTAACTTTTTCAAAAATTCCAAATATTTCGAATTGAATCACAAAATATATTATATATAAAGGTGTTCCACAAAATAGTAAAGCCAGTACCGTTTTGCGAGTATAAGACAAAATCCACATAGTTCTTAACACATTTTTCAGTAAGAATTATGTTTTAAAGCCCAATAAAACTAGAAGTTCGGCGTTTAGAGTAGTTGCAATATCTCATGATCCGCGAATTGCGCACCGCCGGGAGTGAGAAGGCTGTAGAAAAGGACGCCCAAACAGTGTTTTCGGCTCAACCTAAAAACATCAGGCTAGCATGTAGGGCCAAATTGAAAACAGACTATGCAAATAAATGTGTAATTTAACTCTTTAACGTTCACTAAATTAATGATAATATATTAAATAAACCACTTCCCCAAAAGAAAATGAAATAAATAAATGTAAATATTTTGAAATATTAAAGGGAAGTATGAATATGTTGTATTACAGCTGATAATTCCAATATTAGGTTAGGTTTGTGCAGTCAATTTTATTAAATTAAATGATAACGTAGTAGAAAAATTATATCTTTCACGTACCTAAAATTTTTTTTCTTATTCTTGTTACAGGAATTAACTATTAATTTGTAGAATGCTTGTTTTATTTGTCTGAAGAAGGTCCTATGGGACTCGAAATATAATTTTTCTACTACGTTATCATTTAATTTAATAAAATTGCTTGCACATCCCTAACCTAATATTAAAGGGAAGTGTTTTCATTTAGCAAAAATCAGAACACAATAAAACAAATTATAGGTACATGAAGTCAAATTTAATGCAAATATCGTACAACACGATTACACAATTAAATATTATACATAAATTCATATTGAATGCAAATACAGTCCATATTAAAATGAAAGGAATGAATGTAAACAATTTTAAGTTAAATATCAAAGTGTCTTCAGATAATATAAAGCAAAAATTATATACAATTATAATGGTTTACAACCTAAATCGTCTTCATCGTCAGACGACCAATACAGTTCTGAGTCATCACTGCTGTCATGAACATTTATAATAAGTTCCTGCACATCATCTATTATATATTCTCTGGCAAGATATTCGTCCTCGATCTTCTTCACATGTGAACAAATGTTTGCCCATTCTTGCACACCAACAACATTAAATTTATCTTCTGCCAACTTCCTGACATCATCCATTTTAAACGTTGTATTATGGGCAGCCACATGATTTTTTACTAATGCCCATATTTTTTCTATGGGGTTGAGTTCCGGATGATAGGGAGGCAAGCGCAGTGCCACATGACCCTGTTCGGCTAAAATTTTGTCGATCACATATACTTTGTTAACTGGTTTATGCTGGTTTATGTTTGCCACTTTTAACCACTTTTAAAAATTCTTGTTGTTCATGTCGTCATGATAGTCCCCAGTTTTAAGGCCCGCTTTGAAAGTAAGTAAACCATTCGGAACAAAGCCTTCTTCACCGCCAGCATGCACAATAATTAAACGTTGTCCTTTGGCAACTGTAGATTTCATACATTTGCTTGATCCGTCATCCCAAGCTTTAGGTGCAGTGTGTGAACTATGCAAGTAGGTTTCATCACAGTATATAATATTTCTACCTTCGCTTCTGTATTGTTTTATTTTCCTCAAATATTCAAGTCGTTTCGCTCGGATTTCTGTTTTCTCAATCAGCACTTGTCGATTATCTTGGCTTTTTTTCCAACGGAATCCTATTTTATGCACTAACTTTCTAAAAGAACGTATCTTTCCAGTAAAATTAATGCCTTCATCTTTCACTGCTTCAAATACAGCCTGCATCGTTGGTCTTCTTTTGTGAATATTTGCAAATCTATAAATAATTGTGCGTACAGTTTCTTCTTCGTACTGATCCAACGTAGACCTCGGACTGCTTTTATTGATGGTTTTCCTTGGGGAAGTAAATTTGCCACCATCTGGTTGTAGCCTGCCTTCCTTAACAATTCTTTTGACGGTGGCTGATCCAACGCCAGTTGCTTGCGACACCCTTTCGATCAAACTGCTTAAAGGAATAGTAAGTTCTTTGGCATCCTTTTCTTCCTTCATAAATTTATAAACGCTGTAAATTATATCATGGCCTTGACTGTGCACTGTTCGTTTGGCGTTGCTCATAATTACTAGTGATCTGTAAATAAACTTTAATTAGTAAAATGGCTAAACAGAATATTATTACATTAGATATGTAAAAATGGATTTCAACAAAGTAGAACTTGGTACTGCCAATAGGATATTATTGTTACTTACTGTACAACAGCTACTGATGCGAAGTTTTTACACAACGAACTACTTTTGCAAAGAAAACGCTGTAGGTGGATTATAACCTAAAAACAGTTTTAATAAGTATTCCATAAAAATGTTAAATTTGGGTACTTCTACTTACAGCTACACAGTAAATAAACCGCTGTAGTCTTTAAAAAGACTGTTTCTTCTAATAACGCAGGGAAATTTAAATATAAACAAGGGAAAAAATCGCACGCCTAAAAATGACAACAAATATTTCCGCAACGATATTTTCAAGTTGGTCTTTAGAACAGTTCGTGACGTCAGTAACATATTTTGGTTTACTGCGCACGGATCATGAGATATTGCAATGCCTCTACTACTATTATTTATTGCCGAAGTCCTAAATTAAGAAGAAGACGAAGAAGAAAATTTACTGAGCATCCCATGGCAAATAGATATGCACACAATTTGTCCCCGTAGAGAAAGAACTATTTTAAACCTCTTAAAAAATAGCATTTCCTCAACACTGATTGTTTTTATTAACAATGAATAAAACTTTTAAAATGCAGTCCACGTTTTCGCATTCGGAGGCTCTAGGCAAACGCCTACATCAGTTTCTAAATTATAATTGGATGTGTTTAAACATCATTTGTGATCAAATTTTGATTCACTTTTCGTTTCCGATACCATACCAACTGTTCCTGGTAAAATATTCTTTATAATAAAATTTGTTAAGTTGCTTTACGTTTGCTTTGTATTTTGTTGAATGGGCTTTACAATTCTATTAATGATGTGGTCGTGAAAGGTACCAATGATAATTTTTGTTTAGGAAAAGTGTGAATATCGAAACATACTGTAAACAGTTACATATAAATTTCGTTAATACAAATTCGCTTAAAAAGCGATCTACAACTTTCTCTAAAACAACTTTTGGCTGTTGCGTGTTGCCTGTTTACTAATTGATTAACACCGATCCTGATTAAATACACTTATTTTACAAATGAGTATGTTGTATGAATAACATTTTGTTTGCAACTTGAAAATTAGTCAGAATCATCAAATTCCATTGCTTACACAAGCTGTCATAATGTGTTTGTGATGTTTCAGCTGTTCCCTGAGAGGGATCCAACTACATTTAAATAGCACTGCTAACTGGTTTGGACTTTTAATTGCAGCAACATTATAGGTGTTTTAATAATTATGTTTTTATACCAGCTACATATCAGTTAGTAACAGCATTATATTAGTTCTATCAATTAAGTATAGATTTGCATATTAGGTTGTCAATTCTTTAGATTTCAATTCAACAAATAGAGATCTACAAATCAACAGAGATCACAATGGAAATCATGGGCAATACTAAAAGTTGTAATTATCCTACTTAGACATGAAAAAAATTTGGTGTTTAATATAATCTCACATTCCTAAACATTATTATAGAAAAGTTTTAATGCTATTCTCATGAAACCATGTTCTGACAATTCTGAATGCGGGCGCACTGCAATTATCCTGTTGAAATACAAAATGTTCTCCATACACTGGAGCAACTAATGGAAGTAATTTGTTTTCAAGTATATTTATATGAAACTCTCCCCTAAGTATTTCATCTATTATAGAGGAAACAGCCGGGTGTAGTGCTCCTACCCGGATCACACTGTTCATGCTGCGTTGTTTTCTGTAAAACTGCTGTCAAATCTGTAGTTTTTTGGTCTGTATACTCTCACCCATCTATTAAAATTTTACTGCAAGTGTGTGTGTTTCATAAGAAAATCTGAAAAATTTATAGCTTTTCCCGCATATGTGCGTGAAAAATGTAATCTCCTTTAATTAATTCATAGGTAAATATATCATTAATAATATCAACAGATAATGTTATTAGTGATAATGTATTTACTTGTTAATTAATAAATACATAACCTGAGCATTTCTGCAGTAGGGTGTAAAGCTCTTAATAATTAATCCGAATCTCAACACAGTAAGGCGAGAAACAATTAATGGATTAATCTGCTTTTCCCATTAGTTTCGATAAGGAAAACTTTTAACAGTCAAATGATTAAATATATTACAGGTTATTTAGTTTTTGTGGGTGCAATTGTATTGACAGTGCAATGTATGTTTCTTCTTTACTTGCAACTGTAATGCAGAACAGATTGTCCCTCAGAAATTTTATGCTTTTAGAATCAGATCCTTGTCTTGTCCTTTTATTTTCACGTTATCATAATGTTCCAAATGCGTTTTCAAACATATCACACTCACTGGCATCCTTTCCTTCTTTTCCTAAACAATTCTCCCTTTTTTTTGGCATCCTTAACAATCTTCACGTCCTATTATTGAGCACTGGCACTCTTCTCTGCCTCGGCCCTACATTTTAACGTCGAATGATTGGATTCATGAAAATACCTGAGAAGGTTTTCAGAGTTCAGATCCCACGGCTAGCAAAACCGGACTGGAGAAATGAGTATGGTGGGTTGCAGCACCAGATTTTTCTAAGCTTTTACCGAAGTCATATTCAACATTCTCCCAATTGAACCGCCACCACATTGTTGTAGCAGATTTTATTATGCTAATAAATTCGAAAATTTTATTAAACTTTTGTAAAGCGTCACCCAATTATATTCAATGGTTATCAAAGTTCTTCCAAGTAGTTAAATTATCCCTTACCTTTCCTAGTTTCATAAAATGTTGCTATTTATTTGTATGAAAGTGAGAGCATAGAAGGGGTGCCAGTAAGCCCAATTTCATATCAACACATACACATGATTGAAGATTGACTTGAACTTCATTACAATTTTAAAATATCGCCAGGGGATTTATAAATGTTTTTCGATTTTTTGTTGAGCAGTACTTATGTGGGATTTATATTATAGCTAGGAATTCAGAAATTTACGACAGGGTCGTTACAAACGATCAAATTCAGCCATCATGGGCATAACATCCATTTAATAGAGCATACATTTTGCGAGTTAATCGGACGTACGGTAAAAGTACACAAATTTATTACAAGGTCACATTTCCACAGGAGCAACATTACCGCACTAAAAGCATAACGCTACACTTTAATACTATACTCCACAAAGTACAAACTATTTGAATTTCTTTATACTATTTACCCTCAGTACTTTCAAAGCTTCTTCGCAAACTTGCATGCCTCTTGATTCGAATACTTCCACACATCCCATATATTTTACAGTAAAAGTGCATGTCCCCGATCGAACAGCAGATTCGTCCGCTTGCCATTGATGGGGTTTGGAACTTTCAGGCATTCGTTCTTTTCGCCTTCGAAAAGAATCCCTGAAAGACCGCCGAAGTCGGTCCATTTTACGAGGTGACCGAAGACTTCTCCTCTGAAAAAAAATAATACTTTTAGTACTTTATCACTGCTAAAGCAAGGGGATATAAATAAAATGAATAACAAATAGCGGAAAAGGGATGTTTGGAAGCAGATGATTGATGAAGGTTGCTCGGGTTAAGCCCAGGAAATTTAGGTTTGCTGGAAACTCACAATTTCGGACATTAAGAGCGTACAAATATTTGCTTTTTTGTTAACAATTAATAGAGTCGAAACGGTTCTGGCAAGCACAGTTGTTATTTGCTAGACTGCCAAGAGCTGAATTTACCAACGTATTTATTTTCAGGACACCGTATTGGTTGTATTTTATTCAAATTGTAGGGTTATGCGTACGCAGCGTAGTAATATACTTTTTTTTAGAAGTTAGATAATACGAAAATGTTCCAAAAACTAGGTAGCTATGTAGGTACAACAGTCATTGCGACATACTATGAGTATCTAAATCTCTCTATAATATTTCACAGCTTAGAAAAGTATTGATACAAATAGTTTTATTTAAAAAGAATCGTCGAGTAAGAAAAAATTTACAGAATTTCAGACACCGATTGCAGAATATGCAAAAAAAAACATGTTTTGCGTAATTAAACAAGGCCAGCATACTATAATATTTGCTGATGTGTATCTATTGCAAACAAATATGCAGATCTAAAAATATTTCCTGCATACACATGGACATCTGTTTGCAAAGTAGGAATCTCCCACTAAGTACGCACCCACACAAGAAATGATTAACTCAGGGCACGTTCCATGCTCTAATAAGACTATTGAGCCAAGCAGACTGATTACGCTAATCGAAAGTTGTGTCTGCTATTGCTATATGAAATCGCTCTTTGTTTTTCGAGCGGCAGATTATCACAGCTAATTCAGCATATTTCCGCCCATTTCAATTATATGCCAAGTAGCTCAAGAGAAATCTGCAGCTCTGATGATATATCTATGTAATTCGAATTACTCATTTTATGATAGTTAAATAACGAACACCCCTGTTAAGGTGGAGGGGGGTAAAGTTCATAAATCTGTTTTTAATGTACAGGGTGTTTAAAAAAGGTCGGGAAATTTACTGCCGTATGCCCGTGGGGCAAAATAATGAACATCGGTTCCGAAGAGACGCCTGACATAAAAAAGAAGAAGTAATAATGGCCTTATCCAACATGAAAAATAACAAAGCCCCAGGAGAAGATGATATTACAGTAGAACTTTTAAAGGAAGGAAGAGAAGAAATCATAACTAAAATATGTGAACTGTTCAACGAATGTCTACAGAAAGGAAAAATACCCGACACATGGAACAATGTCATAGTTGTGCTTCTGTATAAAAAGAGGGATAGAGCAGACATACAAACTATTCTCCAAAATAATAACAAACAGACTTACACGTAAGTCAGATGACTACCAGCCTGTTTAACAAGCAGCATTCAGAAAAAACTTTAGCACTTGTGACCATCTTCTCACGCTACGGTTACTGATAGAGAAAAGGATTGAATATAACCTGAAAGTATGTTTGGCCTTTGTAGACTTCTATAAAGCATTTGATTCCATAGAACGTTGGATCATTATTAACAGCCTCAAAAATGCACGCATTGACCACAGATACCCACAGATAATACAACACATATACCAAAATGCAACATCGGCGGTTAAACTACATCAAAATACAAACGAAATTAAGATTGGCAGAGGAATCAGGCAAGGAGACACTATCTCCCTAAAATTTGTCAATACAGCCCTGGAGGAGACATTCAAACGTCTACAGTAACAAGATAAAGGTATTTTAATAAATAGTAAGAGGTTAACTAACTTAAGATTCACCGACGATGTGGTTATCATAGCGGAAAATCCAAAAGACTTACAACAAATGTTGAGAGAACTAAACGTGAAAGCGGGAAACGCAGAACTTAAGATTAACTTAAAAAAACAATGTGCAAAGAAGATTCACATATCACGATTGATCAACACCACATCGCGAATGTCGAAAAATACATATACCTGGGCCACCAAATACAACCAGGAGACAATCAAACAGCGGAAATATATAGAAGAAGAAGACTGCCTGGTCCGCATTCGGAAAACTCGGACATATAATTAAAAATACAGTAGAACCTCGATAATCCGAACTAATTGGGACTGGGGGTGGTTCGGACTATCAAATCGTTCGGATTATCAAACAAAGTGCTTTCCAGGCATAGTAGCATGCAAAAAATGAACACTGACATACTATTTCCCATAAAATAAGAAGCACGTTGTATTGTTAAAGGTAAATACATAGTTTGTTTTATGAAATACTACTGTGCTACAGTAAGGTAACTATATTTTATGTACATAATGTATTGCACATGAATTTTACATAGTATACAATCTTATACACACACAGTACAGTACAGAACATTTGAAAAATAGTCACTCATTTTTTTCTGAACTAAGGTTGAAGAACGTTTTTTGGCTGCTAAAATTTTTATTTTTTCCAAAATGGCGTTCGGATTATCGAGCGTTCGGATTACAAAGGTTCGGATTATCGAGGTTCTACTGTACAAACATTCCTTTAAAACTTAGATCAAGACTATTTGATCAATGCTTCCTTCCAGTCCTGACTTACGGCTGCCAAACATGGACTTGGACAAAACAAACGCCGAATAAAATAGCAGTCACACAAAGATCCATGGAGAGACAAATGATTAGCATATCTCTAAAAGATCAAAAAAGAAATCATTAGATTAGACAAACTACAGCGATGAGAGACCCCGTCGCAACAATTACCAGACTAAAATGGTGCTATGCTGGACATATAGCGAGATGCAACGATTCACGATGGAATGATATCATTCTTCACTGGAGACCATACCTAGGTAAAAGGAAAAGAGGACGTTCGCCGACACGCTGAACAAATGATCTTAAATTGACTGCAGGACTGAATTGGACCACAGAAGCACAAGACAGAGACCGTTGGAATGCCATGGGGGAAGGCCTATTCAAAAGGCCTGTTCAAAGATGGACGGTAAAGATGGGCCTTTGAGATTGCGATATAGTTCTTACGATGAGCATTTATCAGTTTCGGATTAGCGCTCTATTTACATATCACAAACTGAACGCATTTCTGTCTTTGTTAGTTGCTCGCAGATTCATATTTCCGATAAAGACGTATGTCGTAGTGACATCTGCGAACGAAACAACACCAACACTGTACGTGGGACGTGATCTGTCGGCTGACACGTTTAGTAGAAAGAAACAGAGATACTTGAAGGATGTTGCGCTTTTGCATCCAAAGGTCACGTCTTAAATATGTTTCCTGCAGTATTTAAAATGTTTTGGAGGTTTATATGTCAATCTTTTATTTTTCAAAGTTACCTTGTTGTTTAGCGCTGAAATTTATTTTATACACTTTCGGAACCTTTGTTTTTGCTGGGAAATAGTTCTGTAGATATAGTCGGGACCACTGTGGGAAGGCAGTTTTGCAAGGTACTTGGCATTTAAAACTTCACTTGCGTTAAAAAATGTTCCCGTGCGTTGAAAGAAGACAACCGCTTTTACGCTGGTCTTAGCAAAGAATTTATACACGTCAGCTCCAAACAGGCAAGATACAAAACGAAAAGCGGATTATCTTTTGTTACGTACATTGCTTTAAGATTGGGTAGAAATAAAACAGAGTTCCTCAAACTTTATAAATCCATACCTACCTCATAGGCATTTTTTGTTTGTTTTAATTAATTTAATTATACATATTGTAGTACTAAAATTAGTTTTAATACGAAACGCATTAATTCCAGACTATAATAATTCCAAAGAAAAATTCTAGTAACAGATTATAGTTTTTATACTAAAAAATCAGAATTTTAATTTCAGAATTATACGAAAAACACAGTTTTTAATTTTTTGTAACTGAATCCATAAATTCCTTTAATTAAATATACATTAGTTAATTGCACACTTACACGAATTAATACATGTATAAAGTATAAAAAAAAATCCTGCCAGCTTGTACGATTTTCCCCTTTGGAAAAAATCCACGTTTCATCCAAGAACACTAATTGTCTTTTTAAACCCACAGCATTTTGTTTATATTTTTTTAAAAACTCCTACCTACCTACTATTAACAACTTTAGATGTTAAATGACTATAGAACGTAATTGATTAATAATTGATATTTAATACCATCGTAAACTTCAAATTTCTTTGTATTTATGTCCTAATTTAGCTAGAAATGCTTTTCATAAGGTCACCTAAGGCAATTGAATATTTTAAATAATTAGAACATATAGGCCCGCTTCAGTTATTAACTTGTTGAGAACTGCAGGTTTCCGTTTGGATAGATTTTAACTTACACCAGTCCCTATATAATCTGTGCTTACACCGTACAAAAATGCCTTCGACAAGAACTGCCTTCCCAAAGTGGTCCCGACTATATCTGTATTTTTATAAATTTGTCTTCGTTGTTTAAAGTTTCAATAAAATACCTTAAATCAGTAAAAGTCTTGCTTACTTTAAATAAATAAAAGGCTTAAGCAACAACGCTAAATTGTAGTACAAGGCAATGGGCTTAACCAACAATTTTATCTAAATATTTACAAATATCTAAAAATACATATGTAGTATACATTTCATTATTATTTGCATTTACCACAAACATAGGTTATTGATGAATATTGAAGTTTTCAACAATACTCGTCCAAAACCGTATAAGTTATTACGTTTTTATTGCTTCCTGAAAATAATGCAAAATGATGGATACGCCTATTGGCCGATGACATGTCGATATGGTGTACTCATAAATTTGAATTTTGGTTGTTTTAATAAGGTGAGTTTATGTGTACGCTTCAAAGGTATTTTTTTTAATTGATTGAAGCCATTTGCTCCCGAGAAAGCCCGGTAAGTGGCTCAATTCAATAATTTAAAAATATTTTAGTTTTTATAATTTTTGATAAGATAATTTTAAGGTTCAACGAAAAAGAAACATAATCTACCATTTTGCTTTTGCTGTTTTAAAAATGGATAGTGGGTAAACGGGCGTACTCATACAGCATTATCATTTATATTTCTGAAAAGGAGACGCCACATAAAACAAACTGAGTGTTTGAGCTTAAATAAAAAAATTCAATATATGATAATACATATATACCAAATCGAGTCGTTGTAATGAAGCTCATCAAGAACAATCAGTATAAATTATATGTATTTCTGCAAAAATTAGTTTTCTTTTAAATGCCATTTACTGTATATGGTCTAGTGACAAATAAATACCATACGGGTACGGACATTATTTTCGTAATTCTTATCACAAATTTGGTTAGTGAAACTGAATAACACAGAAATCACAATTAAGGTTCTGTATGTCTTTTCAGACAACTCTGTAATATCAAAGTGGTTTTGATAAGGCGTTCAATATTTTGTAAGTTATATAATGAACTCCCTCCTCCCCTTCAGCTGTGACTTAATTAACTAGCTGAAATGGTTGCGCTAGTCAAGATTATTATCTTAACATATTATTTAATGCTGGTCTGATAATTAACAAAACACATTCAGTTTCATTTTTTTATATTACAAAAGCAAAATCGAAATAATAAACAAAAGAAACAATGTTGTACCTGTATAGACTTCTCCTGGAACATATTTCTGGAGATCATCTTGGAGCTTAATTCTGTAACCATTATCTCCCGGTATTTTTGCTACTCGGGAGTGGTAAATACTGGGCTCTCGATTACAAGCCCATGAAAAATCATACAGTATCAATAAAAATATCACAGTTTGTAACATATTCGTGTTTGAATTTAATGTTAGTTACTCTGCTAACTTCTGGAAAATAATGCTGTTTCAATTTTTATTTATGCTTAGATCCACTTCAGTGTTATCTAGAAGACCTTTAATCATGTGCTAGTTGACCCGAGGGCGAGGTTAAATGTCAGAAAAAAAGGCTTGTAACAGCCTTTCCTTGTACGATTTATTTAAAACGTACACAAATTAATACAGTTTAAAATTATTATCACAGCTCATAAATGGCATTAAAACTAATTTGAATTGTAAATGTTCTCTATATACTTTGATAAGTTTAAAACAATACACATTGTTATGAAACGTCGATTTTACAAGGATTTTCTCGGAAAATAACCAAATGTCGAATTAGAAACCATAAGATATACGATTTTTGAGTAATCTAATCTCATTAACATCCAAATATAGTAACGGTGCCACCAGTCTAAACCATGACTGCAAATTATTCAAGGAATAAAAAAAGTGCAATCCAGTTTTAACCAGGCAGCTAAAATTTACCATACATTTTAAGACATTTAGTGTGACTGTATGTACTAGAACGTCAAAATTGGGCTTTCACGATGGTCCAAAATATCTGGAAAAAGAAATATATTTTAATTGAAGTTTAACCTTAGCTGTATTGTATTTTTTATAGTACTGCTGCTTGGGTAGAACTATTTGTTCACCGTCCACTGCGATTTCAGTAACGCTATGTCCAAGGTGAACGCGGGTACTGCGATGCGTGCGGTGCGGTGCGTGCTTTAGGAGGAACGTTTACGATAAAACAACGAGATTTAATTGTATCAGTCCAGCGTAAACACGTGGCGCGTTAAATATGCACGCAGCTAGATCGACGCATCGCACGCATTGTTTTTAATTTAAAACAAGTTTTATTTTCACCGCAGTTGTCGCAGTTCTCATCCGATGTCTGCAATGGAAGCGCTGATTTGTGAAGTGCAAAGGAGAAATTTACGCGATCAGTTCGCGAAAGAACGGAAGAAAATTCGTAAACCCCATTCAGGTGACGCCCAGATGAGGACCCATACACAGGAAAATGGCAGTATTTTGCCAATTTAGAGTTTCTGAGGGATATAGTAGCTCCAAAGAGTACGGAAGGAAATGTATTTTCCATCGAAGTGTTGAAAGAATCGCAGATCTCGTTGGTTGGCAATGAAGATATTGATGATGAAGACCCTTCAGATGAAAATGCTACTCCCAATGCTGGTTCTTCGTCACAAGTGAGTGTTACTGCCGATGTTTCATAAGTGATTGCCACTACTGATGTTCCACATGTAATTGCCAATGATGGTGTTTCGCACGTCAATGCCAATAGTGGTGGTGAATCAACAAATATGCCGTCCTCGTCAATATAACACCTTATCGGTCAAAAAGAAAGACAATACGCGAAGGGCATATAGATGTAGAAGAGTAGCTGTTAAATGTAGAAGCAAGAAAGCTTGCTCTTCTTGAAACACCGGAAGACGAGAATTCTGTATTCCTGAGATCACTCCTGCCATATTTGAAAAAATGGTTCCTTTGCAGCAACGGCGAGTAAGAAGCAAATTCCAGGAAGTATTAATACAAGAGATGTCACCTCCGTCTACCAGTTTCCACCCTAGAAATACGTATTTCCCTGATCACCCACCAACTTCTGTGTCATCAGTGCCCTCGTCGGCCTACTAGAATATTTCTTCACCTGCTTCACCTGCTGACTCTGTTTATTCCGCAACTAATTTTAATAACATGTACCCAAATTCTCATAGAATGTAGTGCAATAAATTTTTAATTTTGCAAATCTACATATTATTTTTTTTGCGCACCCTGTACAATAGAATCGAAGCTTTTCAACGTGCATTGTACTTATATGACAAGCAAAAGAAATTATAAAGAATGATTGCAAATAAGATTTTTTAGGAATATAGTTAAGTGCCTGTTTCTAAAGATTTTATCAGTCGTTTTTCTATATTCACGTTTCTTTTTAAGTTTCCGTAATAGTCTTAGTTTCAATAAACTATTTTCCATAAGTAAAATGGAACGTGTTGACGTCGCATC
The DNA here is from genome assembly GCA_014611495.1 of Limonius californicus. Lineage (NCBI taxonomy): Eukaryota > Metazoa > Arthropoda > Insecta > Coleoptera > Elateridae > Limonius > Limonius californicus. The sequence continues at coordinate 53,153 of JABXWE010000064.1, forward strand.
CATCGTTTTCGAAAAATGTCGTACTGTAATTTGCCACCTATGTTTAAACGCACGCACCGTAATAGCGTGCGATGCGTGCGTTTTATCGCACCACACGTACCCGCTTTCACCTTGGACATAGCGTAAGTAAATAACAAAACAGTTTCATAACTGAAGTGTACGCATTTGCACATTTATATGAAGAACAATTTGCTGTTTTAGGAAAATGTAGCAGCACATTACATATACACAGCGGCCAAATTGAACTTTGGAAGATACCAATACAGGATGCACAAGATTAAAATTTATAACTACGGTCTCTATAAGGTAACCCTTAGCTTAGTTGTTCAAAATCTTTACTTCTAGAAACTTTTTAAACCTAGTATTGTCTGTAATTGTAATACTTTGTATCTTTATTGATTTAGGAGCTTACGAGGAAATTTTAGATGTATTTTAAATGTTTTTTTTTGAGAATTTATTGTTAATATGTCCTTGATTGTGTAATCAAATCAATATAGCGAAAAAGTAGCTATTAGATTTTCCTCTATAGTTACTGGATTTTTTTGCAGCTATCTATCATTCCAAGCTATTTTTTGTTTAAATAGTGTGCTACTCTAAAAAGCAACGTAAATGTCTCTTAGCTAGAGTAGCGCACTACTTCCTATTCATTAATTACCTTTGGCAATACTCCACCAGGGCAAAGTTACGTAAGTCAGAAAAGCATTCAGTGGCGCAGATTGAGCTCTCTTATTCTCTTTCCAGAAGTGAAATGTTTGGGTGAAACCTCGCATTGTCCACAAAGGGTTGTAAGCACCATCATCCAGTTCTTAAAAGAAATATTGTCATTAGTTTGATAAAATTATAATATTTTTGTTATGGCATTGAAAAAAGCAACACAGTATGCTAGTTACAAAATCCATTGCACACCTTAGAGGAATTACCTGTTTTTTTGGGTAAATCACACCAATAAAATATGTGAGTACCATCTGGCGTTACTCTATGTGGAGGTATAACAACGGGACGGTAAATCATTTTATTTCTAAATTTCTGTTTTGGTAATGTACAGTACCTATGTATTTTATTGTATACAAGTTTATTGTAATTAGAATCGAAATTTAAAGATTCTTTATCATTGTAATTGTTAACGTTATCGTTAGTGATTATTTTGCTGGTATGTTTGGGCTTCAAAACTTCATCGTCGATTTCAGGATGAAATTCTTCTTGCTTCGGCAGAACTGATACATCATTTGATATTGGATACTTTCTGATTTCTTGAGCACAGGGCAGTTCTTCTTTTCCGTTTACATTAATGTAAGGATTTTCTGTAAAAGTCGTTTCCGTAAACGATTTTCCACTGGTTATTGAGGTTCTGCTAGGTGGTCGATCCTCACAAGCATCACCATTTAAGCTGATTGCATCATCAGCAAACTCGAATTCGGTAAAATTCGCATTATCACGCAGGTCTCGTATTTTTTTTAGATTTTTGGTCTTTGTTTGCTCCTTTCCTAACTCGTATTCAGACTGATTTAGCAGGCTGTGTATTTTGTGAGTATTGCACATGCACTGGTCGTCTAGGGGACCCAAAGGGGCCCTCTGTGCGCAAGCTTCTGGAGAAGAACATGCACGACAGTACATTTCTGAGAGGGCTATTGATTCTCGCTTTTGTCGTTGAAAGCAGCCGCAGCAACCAGCTTTAGAGGCAGAAGCAGGACCAGACACTACAACCAAAACATTTTATTACACTTCTGCAGACAAAAACTACGAAGCTACTCTACTGGTTATAATTTTTCTTAAATCACAGTATCGGAGAGATTTAGGAATTTTTATATTAACCATATAGGAATCACTAATCGCTGATGAGCTAGAAAGGCTACTGTGCTGATACTGTATTAAACTTCTGTATTGATTAAGGCTAATACAATAACTTTCAAATACTTAACGACATTTTATAATTTCATTTCTGTTTCAGAAAGATCTTTAATAAAACTGAAGATTCCTTTGGTTGAACAAAAAATGCCTCCCCCTGTATGCAGTTAGGTAAATATTTAATGTAGATTTTCCAGTCCTGCTTCTTCCGTTTTTAACCAATTATTGTCATATAATAATAGTTTGTTATTCCTAGAGCCTGCAGTGTAACTAAGGAGTGTCCCATGGACTGAATATGAATTCATTATTATAATTTTGTATTAGATAAGTGCTTAAATGAACATAAGGTTGATTGAGGTTCTGTAACGCCAAGCATATAAAACGGAAAGGTAAAGCACAGGTTAAGCTTGGTTTATACATTGGGCGAACCCTTAGCAAAATCAGGAGAAAACCCCCGGCGTAGTAGAGGAAGTTCAAAAAACCTAGCGAGAAGTACGACAAGTCCAAGGAAGCCCGGGAAATCTGGAGAATATAGCTGAAGTCCATGGGATCTAAAAAAAAGTGTAACAGAAAGGTCTACAATACCATGAACAGTCCAAGAAAAGTATGAACTGTAAAAAAGTCTAGAAGAACTAGAGGAATGTTAAGAACGTTAAGTTCGTACAAGACATCCAAAAGAAGTTTAGAATAAGTAGGCAAATGGAGGAAGTGACGAAAAACTCCATGACACTAGTAGAAGTCCAAAAAGAATTCAAACAAAATACACGACATTCAAGGCTATCCCAAGGAACTATAGTAAGTTCACAGGAAGTATATAAAATTTAAAGAATATCTAGAAAGTAGATAAAATCCAAAGGATATGCAGATAAATTTTTAGACTAATTTTTAGTCTAAAAGATAAAAAGCGAAACACATGGATTAGACAAAGAACAAAAGTTACAGATATACCAAGACAAGTAGCATCACTAAAATGGAGGTTTGTGGGACACAATGCACGTTTAAAAGACAGTAGGTGGAACGCCGCACTACGGGACTGGCGCCCATGGCTGGGAAAAAGAGCGCGAGTCAGACCACAAAAGCGCTGGATCGATGATGTCAAGAGGCACGCGGGATTTGCATGGAAGAGAATGGCAGAAAACAGGGAGAATTGGGGAAGGGTTGGGGAAGCCTACATCCAAAAATGGATAGATGATGGCTGAAAGAAGAAGAAGATGCAGATAAATAGAGAATCCAAAGGATATTGAAGGAAATTGGAGCACATTCAAAACAAGCAATTCCAAAGAAGTACACAAGTTCATAGAAAGTTCATGAGATTTTGGAGAAGTTTCGTGAAAGTATAGGTAATTTAGCAAAAATATAGCAAGTTTAAAAGAAGTCGTTGAAGTCTATAGCGAAAGTTCAAGAAAAGTAAATGATTAAGCACCAACGTACAGGAGAGTTTAAGAAAAATGTGGAAAGTGGGAAGTGTGGAAGGTTAAATCTAAAGGAGGTTCACATAAAAATTCAGTAAAAGTGTACAAATCCGAGGGTGTATGGGAACTCCAAGGAAATTTCATCCAATGCAAAAGTCCAGAAATGTCCAGTAAGTAGATATGTCGTAGTCGCATGATGACATACGTCATTTCGTGAAAAGCCGAGGCATTACATAAACTGCCGGCGTATCATGTAACTATCATGACAATTCATGCTATTACACAATCTGCCTAGGCTCTTCGTGAAGCGCCGGTCTCGCCTCGGCACATCGTGTTTAGAGTTAGCTGTACACGATCTGTCGCAATTTAGAGATTGACGGTTCATGAAATAACTACCGATGCACGGCAGATTGTGTTGTCTGATTTTGTTGCTATTTGACGTGAAATTGAAGGCAAGAAAAATCGATTGTACAATTAAAGTACATTTATTTTATAACTGAAAATTAATACTCTGTTTGAAAAAATACAAAAACATTCCTCAAACACGTGTGTTATAAACTTATAACTTAAAATTAACAAAAATTAAATACATTTCTTTTATAACTGAAGAATGAAACTGTTTGCAAAAATGACAAAACATTTCTCAAACACGTGTGTTATAAACTTATAACAAAATTAACGAAATTAACGAAATACATTTATTTTATAACCGAAAAATAAAACTGTTTTCAAAAATACAAAATTATTTCTCCAACACCTGTGTTGGTGTAAGCACCAACTGACGGAACACAATCTGCCGTATATCGGTAGCTATTTCATTAACCGCCAATCTCAAATTGCGACAGATCGTGTACAGCTAACTCGAAACACGATGCGCCGAGGCGAGACCGGCGATTCACGAAGAGCCTAGGCAGATTGTGTAATAACATGAATTTTCATGATACGCCGGCAGTTAATGTAATGCCTCGGCTTTTCACGAAATGACGTATTTCACCATGAGACTACGACAGATACACTGTTCAGTAATCCTAGCACAATCTCGGGAAGTCCAAATAAAGATTACGGAAGTAGGGTTAATTAACAGAAAGTCTAGAAGAATTGGAGGAAGAGCGAATAGTTGAACTTAAAACGATAAATGGGAAGTTCAAAGGAAGTTCAAGAGAAGCACAAAAGAAGGAAAAGTATGGTAAGCAAATCTTAACGCCTGCGATAAAACCTCCATATAAAATGAAGCTTGCAAAAATAAATAGCCGAACATTAATTAAACTCACCATCTCGCACATCTCCAGCTTCAATCTCACTAATTCCATTGTCAATGCAATCCAATCCTTCATTTTCAGACCTCGATTTAATATCCAACTTGGACTTCCAACTGCCTCTGACAAAATTATTCAAATTGGAGCTTGGATCACTCAATCGCCTTTGTTGCCGATACATGAAAAATTCTTCTGGATCTTCGTCCCAGTCTGAATCCCACATGTCTGTAGCGCAAAATCCTGGCTCCGAAGACGGAGTTTCTGCTCCCGAGCCTTTCGGTTTTGTGACGGCCATTTCGGCGTGACCTTTTCCTTGTGGTCCTTTCATCCTTACGAACTCACATCGTTGAGAGGTAGAGTTGGAGAACAACCCGAAAGTCATTCGTTGTGCCATTTTAGTGCTCAGACTTGATTGCTGTAATAAAACAAAATTGGCAAAAGTCAAATAACGCTATTTCTTCACTAACCCTGGCGTCGTAAACTTTTTTCAAGGCATCGTAGCGAATAGAACCTAGAAAAATTACTCCTTGTACAGTTCCTTCGCGGTCGGAAGCAACCAATTCGACACACACCATTTCCCCATCTCTCACTAAAATATCACAAAAAACTTCGTCGAAATTATCCACCATGAAACAAATATGGGGATAAGTAATTTCCTCTAGGTCGCCTTTGGTGTCCATCCTTCGGCGACTGGGAGACGCATATACTTTCTGGGAGTGCCTTTTGAGCACTTGGAGCTGTTTGGGGCTTGTTCGTGTGCAGATAGCTAAAGTTAGTGTGTATTCAAATTGATGAATGATTAGATTGAGGTACACGGTTTCTTCCCAGTCGATGTCGGGGTCTCCAATAGGCAGTTTGCGGCTGTCCTTACGGAACACATCCACTTCTGTCTAAAATATAAATTTGCTTTATTTGATGGTGAGTATAGAGGGTGCTTGTATTATTATTAGCTAGATAATTATACGCCGAATTGCGAAATATCTTTATAACAATTATGTGTCGACGCTAAAAGACCATGGCTAACACAAGGTTGTTTTTGTGAAATTACATGCTGCAAGACTTGCAAGAAGTAGCCTGCTACTACAACTAGCTCCTTTTTTGTAGCTTTTTATAGTAAAGCGCTTCTTGAAACAGAAGGTAGTGGTTGCCGTTGCGCGGAATCGGAAAGCAACTTTATCGTTACACAACTGTACTAAAATATCACTAACCCATTTTAACAATTTTCTCATCTTCAAATGTTCAAATTGGTAAATGTATGTGTATGTAGTGTGTTACCCTTCGCTGAAATAGCAAGTTCTTCTCAATTTAATTCTGCAAGTACGTGTAGGACAGTATGCAAGTTATTTTTGTGTGTTGGTTTATTGACATCGTGGGCGGCAGAGGAGAAATGGGTGCGCCCATGTGATGATACCATAAAAAATTTTATATCTAAGATCAGCTTTCAATTAAAATTGTGTAAAAGTTGCAAAAAAGTAGCTGAAATAACTAGTTTAATATAGCTGTAGTGTAGCTATAGTTACTGAAAACGTTTTTCTAGACTACATGAAATATTTTTTTTTATTTGTAATATACCTATAACTCGATTTTTTCAATTTACTCTACAGATAGTGAGTTAAAGAAAATTAAAAATTACTCTCATTGCTTTTTAGGACGTGTTTTCGCAGCCATTATGGTTGCGTGAATAGGTTGGCAATAACTAGTGATTTCGGTTTAAGAATATGACCACCCTTACCACGTCATAAAAATATATAATTTCAAGTTATTCACTAAACATTGTTTATAACATATAACATATGTAAGTTCTTCACCAAGTCAACAATGGAAGTCCAATGACTTCCATTGTTGACTTTAGTTAGTCCAAGTTTTTACTGAAGATGGCCGAAATTCGAATTTAGGTGTGCTAAATATCGTAGCTGTAAAGGGTTTTCCAAGCTTTCACTTCAGAAGGTAGTCCGCCAGTGCTGTCGAGAGAACTGGGATTTGCTGTACATGGACCCAGTTCTTTACCAAGGTTTGGTGAATGGAGATGAAACGCGGGTCTATCACACAGATCCTGAATGAAACATTAAGTCTAAGCAATGGAAGCATCGAACTTCATCAACTCCCAAGAAGTTCAGAGTGGAATAATCGATTGTGAAGGTGATGGCAACCGTGATTTGGGATAATCATGGATTGTTGTTCTTAAGAGTTCATGCCATACAAGAGGAGGTTATGCCAATTTTTGGCGGCCGGTTTACGTGAAAATATCAAGGATAAAAGGTGCGGAAAGCTCACATCACGCGTCCTGTTGTTGCACGACAACGCGCCAGTTGATCTATCACGGTAAGCGTATTTGCTATCCGCGCGTGTGATTTCAAACAGCTGAACCACCCACCCTACAGCCCCGACCTGGCTCCCTCGGATTATTACCTCTTCCGGTTTTTGAAAAAGCTGGTTCGTGGACAGCGCTTTTCAAGCGACGAAAAAGTGAAGGTAACGGTGGTGGCCTCGTTTGCGGATCAACCGAAAGAATTTTTTTGGAAGGCTTAACGTCGTTGTAGGGAAAGTGCATTGAACTTCATGGGAATTACTTAGGAAAATAAAAAAGATTCGGTTTTATAAGTCGTAATTGTCCTACTCAGCTAGATATATTGAACGTTTCTCGTATCGATACGTAAAAAGCCGTTGGTCATTTAAACGTAGGCTTTGGAAGTTATTTTAAGAAGTCTTGTGATGTTATTTTACGACATATTATAAAGCCCTTTAGACATCGTTTTATGATGTCATATTATTAAGTCATTTTGTGACGTTATGCTGCGGAATTCTTGGAACTTAAGACATATTCACATTATTATTAAGTCATATTTACGATATTAATTTAGTCAAAATTAATACTTCGTTTTTGATGTAATTTATGTTTCGTCCAACAGATTTTGAAAAACCGTGAACACACAGACACTGAGATGTCAATGTTAAGTAAACAATGTACAATATTTTTAATAATCACAAGCAATGCAAACAAATACATAGATTCTTAATGTCATAAATGGGTATAACAGATTATGTAAACCAATAATAAAAATGCCATTCAATATTTAAGGCTTATTTAATATTTTTAAATGTAACTTATTTACGGCCATACCATTAATAATATTAGAACAATCAAAATTAAAATAATTTTTAAGATACCTTTATAAATTGTTCTTCTATTTCCACAATATCTGTATCAATTATGATATTGACAAAATGGAACTTAATTCTTTCACGGGATCTCTTGATACTTCACCTCTGCCTGCTCAGAAATTAATCTACAGTTTTGCCTAACTCGTACCTCAAAACATTGTTTTGAAATACTCTTACAGTGTGATTTTATCCTTCGCCTCGTTTAAATAAATTTGTCAAATTGTGATCTTAAATTTAGTAATTCAATTTTAATTTTATTATTTATATTATAACATACAAGCTTCTTCTTCTTTGGTTGCTTCTTTTAGTGGAAGTCAGCTATCATTAAGGCGAAATAATTGTCATTTTTTATAATGCTTTGTTATATTTTAATATTAGACGGTATTGTAAACCATACTGTTGAACTTAATCTAAAGACCGAAATATTAGAAATATATTTAGATAATATTTCGGCCGAAATGGATTTTTTAACAAACGAATACCCTTACAATTAGTTTAATAAATTGGCGTTCAGGAATGAAAATAATTTTCTCTTAAAGTATTTTTTGAGTTTTACATATTTATTTCGTTTCTAAAAATTACCTCAAATTTCGGTAGGTACCTAGGAGATCCCTTAATATGTTTCTTCCTAACAAAAAACAGCAGGTCATCTCCATCTATCGTAGATTCGTTTTGAAAAAGGAAATGTCTGACGAACAAATCAGTCCAATAAGTTGTACCTTGTAGCATTACAAAACCTGAATCTAATTGAACATTTAATTAATAATGGATTACCTTTTTCTGGGTTATTATTACGGGTTTCCCTCAGCTTACCATCTTTCAGAAGTTGTCTCATTTCTTTGGTTCTCTGAAAATTTATTTCTTCCAAAAGCTGCTCTAATGCGGTGGGAGCTTTTAAAATGGAAGAGTTGTTAGCAAAGGCCATGATTATAGGGATTTATGATTCGAACTTAAAAATTTACTGAACACAGTTACTGCAAGATTTGTAGCACCATTGTTATTAACAAATAGCCACTCTGACGATGTAACTCGCTTGATACCTACAGCAGTTGCACAGCGATACGATACGATAACACCAACCTCGGGGAGGGTAAGAGGGAACTCCTTGCTGCGCTGCGATCGATGATAACGATGACTCGTTGTTTTGGCGCTTGCGGACTTTCACATCACAATATTGCTGATATATTCCTCTCGTAAGGACATCTACCGTTGTAATGGTTTAAGCGAGATATTTATGTTCATTTAGAGGTTCTTGAACTGTTTGCAATTTTTGTTTTTCTCTGAATAAGTATGTTTCTATTATTGTAAAAAACATGAACTCACTTTAACAGTGGCGTAGTTTGCTTTAGAAATTTTTGATCTTCCATGCTGGAGAAGGCAATTTTTCAAACACGTATGTGAACCTGTATTTGACAAAAAAATCACAACTGCGCAGCACGACACGCTTAGAAAACGATGAAAATAGTGTAACATTTTGCATGAACATTTTAAATACTATCGCATGCAGAATAAAAATGCTCAAGATCCACATTCACAAATAAAAATTAATAAAAAAAAAACATTTGCGCCATAGTTGGTAGATATTACAAATTTTAATAAAGTTTTATTTAATGAGTACCTAAGAACGACTATTCATTGATGGTGAAGTCATATCGTGCGACAAGTTATGATGTGCTATATCGTCTTAACTAAGTTAGTTTAATTTATAATTATTTGTTTTTACTTGTTTCGGCTCTTCGTAAAGCGAACGTTGAAGTTTATTATTATCTTCTGTAACATAGGCAAGGATTACCAAAATTGTGTTTAATCATACTTTAATAATAATAATAGACAGGTACCTATTCAACAGGTATTTATTTTTGTTTTATACGTATTTCGACATGCAAAATGACATTTTCAAAAGCATTTAATGTAGTAAACATTTGTAGTAGCTAGGATAGCAGCACACTGGATCTTGGTGGGAGATATATCAACTGCAAATACAAATAATATAAAATCAACAACTACAAGAAATATATTTTTTGATAACAAGAGTAACGATCAAATAGAAGGAAGTGATTATGTTTTTTACATTTGTGATTAAATAATTATCTGCTATGTTTAAAGGAAGTATGTTTATCTATCAGCTTATAACAGTAAATTTAAATTTACGGTAGACTATAGTATAGAAAATTACCTTACCCCTTACGGTACGAAGAAAGAATAGTAGAAAATTAGCAGTAAGCTAGTTAAGTAATTAAATGTTTTCTGTTGTATATTTCGTTGCCTTTTATTTAGTTTACAACATTAATGGTCCTGCGAGAAGTAACAAATTGTTTGGCTTGAAACTCCAAGACTGAAATTTTTAGTAATCTGCCGTAAAATGTTTTTATATCGTCGTCAACAGCTTTTTCGTCTTACTGATGAGCACGAACCTCCTCTCGGCCACGTACTTCTACTCATTTCTATTACACGGCATGTAGAATTCGTTGACAGTTGTTATCTTGATTGATTGATTGATTTGAAAGAGCGAGATCTAGGACGTGATTTTCCAAGCATCTCTATGTACTGCAGCCACCATTGGCATGTTATACACTCTAACTAAGAATCCCTTTCTCTCTGTGTCCCTCTCTATTTCTGTCTCTCTCTTTCTCACTGCCTCTGTGTCTCTTTCTGGTTCTCTGTCGCTCTCTATCTTTCTGTCTCTTTCTCTGTCTCTTTTTCTCAGTCCCTCACCCTCTCTCTATATCCCTCTCTCTGTCTATTGAATGTCTCTCTCTCTCTCTCTCTCTCTCTCTCTCTCTCTTATCTTTCTATTGTCTGTCTGTCTCTGTCTGTATTCTCTCCCTGTCTCTCTTTCTTTCTGCCTCTCGCTGTCTCTCTGTCTATCTCTCTCTCCCCCTTTCTTTCTCTCGCTCTTGCTCCCTCTATCTTTTGTTTGTCCGTCCGTCTCCTGCCCGAGGTGACACTGCGTAAACTAAAGGCGGTGGTTCTAGACTGGAAAGTCGATAAACATTCCCCAATCCAAGGTGGAAGCTATCGTGCTGAGGGATGGATGGCACAGGGTGACGTGCCGCGAACGATGCCCTTGGGAAACAGGGCGAAATCCCATTGTATTTTAGCCTTGCCCCGTATGAGGCTGTTCGGGGACTGACCTTTTTATTTGCCTCATTACTCGTGGGATTGTATATGGAACTCAATACATCTCTACTTTCAGAGGACTCCCCAACGGGGGACCCAAGAGGAAGCCCATCTGTGGAGCTGAGAAGAAGAGGCGGTGGAAGGCCCGAAATGCTGCCTCCACATCGCAACCGGAGCCATCTACATCAGGAAGCTCCAAGAGGGCGTTGACTCCCGGCGAGACTCCCCCTGACTCCAGGCAACCGGAGAAAAAGCTGAAGGTTCCCCAGTTGAAACCTTCAAGTTATGCTCAGGCGGTGGAGAGCTCCTTAAGGGTGGCCATTGTTAGCGATGGCTACCCCGAGACCAAAATCTCGGAGGAGCAATCCGCTGCCCTTGATAAATTAATCTTGAAGACGTTGGTAGGCTTACCCTCTGAAATGGCCATGCCAAGCTTCCATGAATCCCGACTCATACAGGGGGCCTACATGGTTACCTGAGCTAGCGAGTCGTCCAAAGAGTGGCTGAAGGAGACCGCTCCAACTCTGAAGCCTTGGGAAGGCGCAAAACTCCAACTCGTGGAGCAGAGTGCTCTCCCGAAGTTGAAGAGGATGATGGTGTGGATCCCAGGTGAGACCAGGGAACTCACCGATATATACACCTTGCTGGAAAGGCAAAACCCAGGGCTCCGTACCGGGAACTGGAGATTGTACAGCAAGACGGCGGAGCCCCCCAAGGGGTTCCGTCTCATTTTAGGGGTGGATGAAGAATCCGCGACATTCCTGAAGGCCAAGGACTTTCGACCTTTCCTGGGAATGAAACGGGTAACCTTCGTCTCACTTGAGAAACCCGCCAAGGAGAAAACGGTACCGGAGGCCGAAAATTAACTAGGGGTTATCCGGTTATTGTTAGGTATCTCATGTATCCAGATCAACCTGCAACACTGCATCTCTGCTACTGCTTCCTTGTGTCAGCAGATGGCAGTACATGCAGACATCTGCCTAATACAAGAACCCTGGGTTCATAGGGGTCATGTAAAAGGCTTGCCAACCACTGGAGGCGCCAATTTGTATTGTGCCTCCACCGAAAATCCTCGTGCCTGTATCTACGTTTCTAAAAGACTAGATGTTACTCTCATGCCATCTTTCTGTTTCAGAGACCTGGTAGCAGCCTCCCTGAGGTTAGATAGCGACATAGGTCGGAGACTCCGCCTATCTGCCGTTTGACTCTTCAACACCACCGCCCACCAGAGAACTGGAGGAGCAGATCGCACACTGTAGGAATAAGGGGAAGGACCTTCTAATTGCGTGTGATGCCAACTCGCACCATACTCTATGGGGCAGTTGTGGCGTCAACGCAAGAGGCAAACAACAGACCTCGAAATTTTAAATCGGGGTAACTCTCCTAGCTTCGTCACCTCGCGAAGACAAGAGGTAATCGACATCGGACTCTCGGATCTATGACCATGGTCCAGGAAGTCGAAAACTGGCATGTATCAATGGAGCCGACCCTTTCGGACCACAGGTACATATGTGTCTCTCTAAAATCTAGCCTCCCCGTTTGGAAGACTTACAGAAATCCCAAGTCTACCAACTGGGACTCCTTCTCAGAAGACCTTTTGAGTAGACTACATGGGGCACCAACCCAGCCCAAATGCCCGGGCAAAATAGAGCTGGCTGTAGACTCTCTATAGAGAGCTATCATGTTATCGTATGAGGAGAATTGCCCCCTACGAGTTGTTAGATGGAAAAAATCAAACCCATGGTGGAGCCTCGAATTGGACAGGTTCCGTAAAGAAACCCGTAGACTATTCAACATAGCCAAATGCACTCATTCACCTGATGACTGGGAACACCATAAACTGTCCCAACAAAAGTACAAGAACGCTATAAGACGATCTAAACAAACCACCTGGAAGGCCTACTGCGACGGGATAGAAAGTATGCCGAAAGCAGCAAGGCTTTGTAAGGTCCTCGCCAAACAACCTCGATGCAGGTTGGGAGCCCTACAACTTCCCAATGGTGACTTCTGTACATCCAATGAGGAGGTACTAGGGCTCTTTCTGAAGACCCATTTCCCTGACTCCAGGAAGATGGACCATCACGATACACCATCTATGGACGCTCCCCAGATTAGACCAACAACTACTGATTGGAAAGTAGCCTCCAAAGTCGTAACGTTTGAACGCACAAAATGGGCGATCTTAACATTCGCCCCTTTCAAAGCTGGAGGCCCTGACGGTATCTTCCCGGCTCTCCTTCAGGAGGGACTGGAAATGCTAGTTAGGCCTCTGTACCATATATTACGTGGCTGCACTGCCATGGCATATGTCCCTATTCCATGACGCGCGGCCAAAGTTATATTCTTACCTAAACCGGGTAAAGACTCGCACTTCCAAAGGCATTTCGACCGATCAGCCTTACCTTCTTTCTACTGAAAGTGCAGGAAAGACTGGTAGACCGCCACATTCGAGACGGATGTCTGGAGCAATACCCATTGCATCCAAATCAACATGCTTACCAACGAGGCAAATCCACAGAGACGGCCCTTCATCAAATCGTTCATAATGTCAAGAAGGTGCTAACTCATGGAGAGTACGCTCTTGGTACATTTCTGGACATTGAAGGAGCGTTTGACCGAACGACCTTCGAATCCATTCATAACGCGGTCTCAAGGCGTGGAATCGAACCCACCGCAGCAAGGTGGATCGATTTCATGCTCAAGCACAGAAACATAAAAGCTCAGAGGGGATTCCGTGGGAGTATCCACCGGCCGCGGGTGCCCACAGGGAGGCGTTCTCTCGACTATCCTGTGGTGCCTCGTGGTTGATGGACTCCTCCGGCGGCTCAACGAGCAAGGGTTTTACACTCAGGGCTATGCGGATGACCTGGTTATCCTTACAGCCGGAAAATTTCTCGGCACAATGAGCGGGGCTACCTAAGGTGCCCTAAATATTGTGCAAGACTGGTGTAACAGGAATCAATTGTCGGTCAATCCATCAAAGACCGAGCTGGTCCTGTTTACACGAAAAGGAAGATGACAGGGTATAGAAAACCGTCCATCTTCAACAAGTCACTTGACTTGACAGGTGAGGTCAAATATTTAGGCGTTATCCTTGATGCTCGACTAACCTGGAATAGGCATGTGAAAAGACAAGAACAAAGGGCCTGCGCTTCCTACTGGACCTGCAGGCGCGCGTTAGGCAAAACCTTGGGGCTGAAGCCTAAAATCATATTCTGGTTTTACACGGCCGTAGTACGCCCGCTGTTAACATACGCCGCTCTTGTCTGGTGGCCACGATAAAAACTGACCACTACGAGGACGACACTCGCCCGTGTGCAAAGATTAGCCTGTCTGAGCATTACGGGCGCAATGCGAACAACCCCGATAGCGGCCATGGAAGTGCCGCTGGGACTCGCGCCCTTTCACCTTGTGGTTGAGCCGAGGCTCGAGCGGCAACGCATAGGCGGATGTGTACGGGGCAATGGAAACCGACCCAGGAAAACGTAGGACATGCCAGAGTTGCCTCCAAGTTGAAGGCGACTACTCCCGTTTCTTTAATGGGAAGTGATGGCATGACCTCCTATTTCTCCTTTAGCACACCCTACAAGGTTCACCATCCCTCTCCGGGATGAATGGTTCGATCGGCCCTTTCTTAAACCCGGTGGCCTAGTTTGGTATACAGACGGGTCACGGAACAGGAATGGTACCGGCGCCGTTGTATATGGGGACAAACCCAGGGTCAAACTCAAATTTGCCCTAGGCAAATATCCTACGGTCTTCCAGGCAGAAATCTTCGCAATTACTGCCTGTGCAAATGAAAACCTCCATAGAAATTATAGAGGTAAATACATCTATATTTGCTGGGACAGTCGAGCGGCCATCAAGGCCCTAACATCTCCCACGATAGGGTCTACGCTTGTCGAGGAATGTGGAACCACTCTCGTTAAACTCTCAGCTGAGAATTACGTGAAAATCCTATGGGTTCCGGGCCATAGTGGAATACGTGGCAATGAGGAAGCTGATGCCTTAGCTGTGGCTGGGGCCTCTGAACCTTTATTAGGTCCAGAGCCAGCTTTTGGAATAGCCCCCAAACATGTGAGGCACGAGATCTGGAATCACGCAAACGCTCAATTTCAGCACTCTCGGACCTCCAGACTCACACCCAGACAGGCTAGAGCCTTCATCAAGAACCCTACGCCTGAATCGGTAGACTATATTCTGAATCTAAGCAGAAGACAAATCAGGATAATAACGGGCCTCGTTACATGCCACGGACACCTGAACAGTCATCTCCACACTATAGGGATTGTGCTAAACAACCAGTGTAGGAAATGTAAAGAGCAAGAGGAAACCTCTGAACATGTCCTCTGCAAATGCAAGGCATTAGCGGCCTTAAGATACCTTGGATTTCCCTTTCTCGAACCAAGAGACATTCAAGACACGCCCTTGAACAGGATTCTGTCCTTCGCCAAAGCGACGGACCTGTTCAGGGAGTGAAGTCTTTTGCAACCCCTAGGGAGCACAATGGGCCCTGGTGGCCTAAGTGCAGGAGCTTGCTCCGACCCAGAGAATCATCATCTTTGTCCGTCCGCCCGTCCGTCTGTCTGTATGTATGTATGCTTGTATGCGTGTATGCGTGTATGCGTGTGTGCGTGTATGCGTGTATGTGTGTATGTAAGTATGTATGTATGTAGCCTGGGGTCCATTGCTGTAACTGGAATCGGGTTCGGGTTGGTTTTCTGCAGGAACGCCTGGACTGTTTGCAGCCACTGGGTCCACTCAGAAAGCGTGGTGGAGAATAACGCACTGGCCGTTTTATGCCGGAAGTGCCTTACTGTTCTGATCGGCGGTGGACGTTTTCCCGGAAGCGTGCATGTACAATCCCGGGACAGGATGCCGTTCTTCCCGCACCAGGAGCAAAGCAGCTTTGACGGTCCTCGACACTGTCGACGACGGCGACCTTCTTTGCCGCAGCACCAACACACTTCCATCCTTGAATAATTGCTGCTCCCCTTCAATGGAACGAGTGGCACCCGGGAGCGGTTTGGAACCGTTCCTGGAGTTTTCGGTACACCTTCGGGGCTAGCTGGTGAAGGGCTCGTACTTGCTTTCACCTTCCGCGGGTTGTACGCGGTGTCGTAAACGTATGCCTGGGCTGGTGACGGTGGTATACAGACGGATCCGGTGGCGCTTCATACTCCCTGGCCAGCTGCAACAATTCGGGTAAGTTTTCGAAATCCTTACGTTTTATATACAGCTTGTATTCTGGACGTAAGTTTTTGTAGATTCGCTCCAATCATTGTCCTACAGCGAGTGTACCTAGCTGGCGCATCAAGGTTTGGATAGCGGTCACATATTCTGCCGCTACTTTCTTCTGGCCCTGAGTGCGTCCTCAGACTTCCTCTTCCAACCTAAAATGAAATCTTGGCGGAAGATACTGGATTCGGAAACTGGCAACGAAGTCCGCCCAGTACTGCCAGGTGTCTTGATTGTTGCGGTACCACAGCAGTACTTTGTCCTTGAACCATTCGGGAAGGGCTTGCAGCAGGTCCTGTTCAGCGAAGTTGTAACGCTTGCATAATTTTTCGGCCCGTTCTAGGAAAGACACCGGATCGCCGGTTCCATCAAATTTAATTCCCCATTTGCGGACACTATTGCATATCTGGGCCCTTCATGAAATAAACGGTGGAGGATTAACCATCTGGTGATAACCCTTATCTTCAGGTGGGTCAGGTCCGCATGTGGGCCGTCTTTGAGGTCTGGTGGGCAAGTGGAACTTTCACCTCGTGATCTCCAGGTGGGTAGACTGTGCGCTTACTGATATCAGTGGTTTCTTCACGTTCAGCTGGGTCTTGGATCTGGCCCTTGTCAGTTTTTAGGAATTGAACTAACTTTCGTTGCATGTCTTCTATGTTTCCACCGGTTTCCAGATGATAATTATGTAGTTCTTGATTTAGTTCGTCCTTGTTCATTCTGTTGACGAAGCTGACGCGGACGTCGGGGCTGGCTACGTCGCTTTCTCCACCGCCTGGCATATCTAGACTGGGGTGATTACGGGCTCAATCTGGGGAAGGTTGCCTGGTTTTAGCTCAATACCAAAAGTTCGTAATAACATGCGGAGAGACTGAAATGGTTATAACAGGATTTATTATATTTAACTGTTACAATAAAGAAAAAAAATATATTTGATTCTGAGGTTATAAATGAAATTAACAATGTCTGCAAAATCCCGGTTGGTACGCCCCCGGATGGAATTGGAAGTTCGGTTGAATGGACAGCGAAGGTTACGGTCCAGCTGTAGGCCGCATGCAGCAGGTGTACTCTGTATTTACATAAACAAACGAAAAATGGTTGTCAACTGGCAGTTAGTTTTAAATGCGTTTAATACAATGTATCCCGAAATCACTAATCGGAATCGCCAGCATCATTCCGTTGAAGCGCAGCAAATAATTTGAAACTTAAAAAAATAAGAAATTATTAAACGTCGAACCCAAGGCGCCGAAGAGACTATCGGAATGTTTGTAGCTGTCTTAACAAATATGTTTCGTCGCGTGTCAGAAGCAATCCCTGAGGAGAAAAAGCTGCGCATGATTCTGCGCAACCTTTCACCCTTTTATCAAACTCAGTTAGGGTTAGTTGAAGTCCAGACAATTCAAGACTTGATTACGTATGGTCGCAAAATTGAAGAACGCCGTTATGCTGTTGAAAATTACGTTCCGCCTGCCCGGAAGAGGGGAGATTTAGAAGCAGATTTGGCTTATGTTGAGATTTCGAATACCAGCCCCGAAATTGCGACCGCTGTTGCTACTGCTACTGTTACACGAACCCCTGAAGTACGTGAGCCAACCTCTGAAAGACGCTCGAGTCCTGGAGGATTGAAATATTGGAATTGTGGTGGATTGAACCACAGGGCTAATTAATGCCCGAAACCTCGAACTAGAACTTTTTGTTTTCGTTGCGGTAAACCGGAAGTAACCGTCAATACTTATTCTCAGTGTAGCACTTCTAAACGTTTTCCGTCGGGAAACAAAACCCGAAGGCGCTGAATGGTCGTGCCGTGTCTTCGCGAATTTTTCGTAATTCGACCCGTTATACGCAGACTTTAATTGATCAACGAGAATCAAAATTTTTAAAGAACAAGAATATTTTGGATTATGTTTTGGAACACGCTTCAGCGGATGAACGACCTTATGTTACTGTAGAGATTATGGGTTGTGAAATTTTAGCTTTGTTGGATTCCGGAGCAAATCCTTGGTGGGAAAGGTTGGGATTTATTGTCACCTTTAGGCCTTCCTTTGAATAAGGAGTCTCGTCCAACGTGTTTCGTCGCTAATGGAAAAACCGTTAATAGTATAGGAACCCTTACGTTACCGATACGTTTACGTGATACCTCGACAACCGTTCAAATTTTAGTTGTACCTGACGTACCGCACACCTTGATTTTGGGTATCGACTTTTGGAAATCGACTGGCGTGATGCCAGACATTTTTCGTGAGGAATGGAAATTTGTGAGACCAGATGTTGCCGAAGAATCGACTCCCAAAGATACCTTGTCGTCTGCTAGAGACCTTACGGATACCCAACGTGCCGAACTAAATTCCGTTGTACAGAAACAAACTCCGAAAACCCAAAACCAACTAGGATGTGTTAAGGGGGTAGAACATAAGATTGTAACATCTTCTCCAACGATTAAACAAAGATATTACCCTGTATCTCCCATCATGCAACAACATATAGATAATGAATTGGATAAAATGATAGAAATGGGAGTAGTTGAACGATCCTATAGTGCCTGGGCAAGCCCAATTTTACTGGTCAAGAAGAAGAACTCTACCTATCGTTTTTATGTAGATTTTCGTAAATTAAATGCTGTAACTGAGAAGGATGCGTACCCCTTGCACTACATCTCTGCAATTCTCGATCGATTACGGGACGCACGCTTCATTACCACCCTCGACGTCAAGTCAGCTTATTGGCAGGTTCCAGTTGAAGAAAATTCTCGACAATGTACAGCTTTTACGGTACCCAATCGTGGGTTATTTCATTTTAAACGTATGCCTTTCGGCCTACACAATGCTCCGATACATGGCAGAGATTAATTGATGGTATCTTAGGCCCTACGCTAGAACCCTTTGTATTTGTGTACTTAGATGATGTGGTAATATGTACCCCTACTTTTGAGAAACATTTTAGAAATTTTGGAAGAAGTTTTAAAACGATTAACTGATGCGGGCATCACTTTAAGTAAAGATAAATGTCATTTCTGTAGGCCTGAACTGAAATATTTAGGTTATGTTGTCAACGCGCAAAGATTGCTTGCCGACCCCGAAAAAGTTTCGGCCATTTTAAATATTCCGCAACCTAAAAATGCTAAAGAAGTAAGAAGAATTATCGGAATGGCAACATGGTACCGCATGTTTATATCTAATTTTTAATCAATCATCGCACCCTTAAAAGCCTTGTTGCGAAAAAACTGTAAATTCATTTGGGACGAACATTGTGAAACTGCTTTCTCGACCATCAAGAATCATTTAGTGTCGTCACCCATTTTATCCTGTCTTGATTTTAAACACCCGTTTGTAGTTCAGACCGACGCTTCAAATTTTGGCATTGGTGCCGTGCTGTCACAGACCATCGGAGACAGCGAACAAGTTATCTGCTATATAAGCCGCTCGCTAAATAAAGCGGAACGCAACTATTCCGTGACTGAACGTGAATGTCTCGCTGTTATTTGGGCTATCGAGAAATTACGACCTTATTTGGAAGGTACCCATTTTACCGTGATTACTGATCATCATTCTCTGATTTGGTTAAATTCCCTTAAGGAACCCACAGGCAGATTAGCTCGTTGGGCCGTCCGTGTACAACAATATGATTTTACTATTCTCCATAGAAAGGGCAAGGAACACGTTGTTCCCGATACCCTGTCCCGCTCTGTCCCCAAGTTACCGTTACAAAGAATTCACCTTATAATTCCGATTTACAACCAGACACTTCTCATACTGACCGCTGGTATAATAATTTGCGAAGCCGCATTACGGAAAAATCATTATCGTACCTAAATTGGAAAGTGACTGATGATAAAATTTTTAAACATATTCAACCTAAGTACCCAGATTTATCCGACCAAGAAGATCATTGGAAGGAAGTAGTCCCGAAGTCACGTCGCAAAGACATTCTCAAACAACATCATGATGAACCTACCGCTGGCCATCTCGGCATCCATAAGACCCTTGCACGTGTTGCCTAGAAATATACCTGGCCAAAACTTAAAGCTGATGTTGCTCGTTATGTACTTTTTGTATCGCCCATAAACCTGAGTAAAAGAAACCTGCTGGACTCATGTCACGTCATCCCGTCATCACGAAGCCTTGGCAGATGATCTCCGTCGATTTGGTTGGACCATTGCCACGTTCCACGCAGGGTTATACTTATATTTTATCTGTGGTTGATTGTTTTACGAAATTTACCCTTTTCTTCCCGTTAAGAGCTGCCACAGCTTCTGCCGTTACTCAAAGCATTGAGGAAGGTGTTTTCCTTATGTTTGGAGCACCACAATATTTGCTCACGGACAAAGGCGTACAATTCCGAAGTAAAGAATTTACTAAAATGGTAAAGAGCTACCAAACGAAGATCATTTTTAACGCTTATTATCACGCTCAAGCTAACCCCGTTGAACGAGTTAATCGTGTTTTAAAGACCATGCTTGCCTCCTACGTTAAGGATAACCATCGTACTTGGGATCGATACTTAGCGAAGGTTGCTTGCGCAATACGCACTGCTGTACACGAAGTGACTGGAATGTCGTCATATTTCGCGAACTTTGGTAGAGAAATTACTTTAGCATTACATCTCGGATCATAGACATAATAAAGCGTCTCGCTACCGCTTATGAGGCCGATAAATTGAGATACGAGTTAAGAAGACGTCCCGTGAATTTCTCCGTAGAAGATACTGTTTGGCGGAAGAACTATGTTCTTTCCGATGCCTCGAAATATTTTACCGCTAAATTGGCACCGAAATTTGTCGGTCCCTTCTTCGTGTCTCGTAAAGTATCCTCGATCACTTATGAGTTATCAGACCAATCTGGTACCTCCAAAGGCATTTGGCATGTTAAAGACCTTAAGGTCAACCCTACGGACAATTAGTCCCGTTCCCCTACCGTTTATCGCTCTTTCGTTAGCAAGTTGAACCTTAAGTTATTATCGTTACCGTTATGGTTTTGCTTTTCGTTATGGTTCAATTCTGCTGTTCCCTTGTTGACTGCCAATTTTGCCTTACCTCTTCGCTTCGTACCCTGTACCCCTATGGACTTGTCACCACCAACCGACTCCGTTTGTTGTGAGGCAACCGTGCTGATCTCGTAACGCACAAAACGCTCTCTACATCGGGTCTTCGTTAACCCGTTTCAAGTCCACTGTCCCCAAAACTCCCCGAGTTGTATGGGCAGGTTGGACGGAACCCTGCTCGGGTGTAAGACTTCCCCGATTGTGACTTTATTTAACCAGATTTGACATTATCTTCAGGGATTTCACTTTAGATATAGCCGAATGAATGATGGTATGAATGTACGCTAGACCTGCATTGTTGGCTAAGCGAAGGAACCCATTTATGTCCTTTCGCAACATTTGCAGAACTTTTGCATTGTATAACTTGTTTGTATGTGGTATGTTTGTTTATAATTAATGCCTTCTCTTCACTATTACCTTCCTCTTTGTTCTTCACAAACGCCCTCTGAAGCTCTTTGTTGGCTGACAACCAACACCAGTCCCCATGCCTTCTTCTTCATCCATTTTCTACCCTCTGACGTTCTATGCTCGATTGGTTCTATCCCCAATTACAAGTCGTCGGGCTGGGTGGGGGAGTTTGCCGTGGTTTGGGTCGACCACGGTGGGCGAACTCATTCCGTCCGGCGCACGGTGGGCTTTGCCTTCAGCGAGTCCATCGGGGTTTTTCGGGCTCCCGCGGGAAGCTTGTCTTCGACGGGAGGTGTCCCATGTTCATGAATACCGCTTTGAGCGCGTTTTGATCGACCAGACCTCGTTGGTAGGGAGCGCTTCACGCTTTTGGGGCTTCTCCTCCCCTACCAACGTACCCGGCGTGGTTGCTGCCCGTCGTTTCAGCGTACCGCGGCTATACACCGGTCTGCTGTGAGGGGGTGGGGCGTCGTACCACAGCAAAGGGGTTTATTTTCTTCGGTTTCTTAGGGTTGGTATTTTGGATTTTACTAAGTTTTAGTTCTTCTGGTTGCGTTACATCTTCGCACGTTCCCACTGGAACCATAATGGATGGCGGTTTGTCGTCAAACCGGTCCCCGGCGGTCGTCTAGTAGTTGTTCATCGTTTAAGGACTATCCCTGGGGTGTTTCCACCTTTTGGACATTGTTTTTGCACCTGGATTTTCTCTTCCTCAAGAGAATTTTGGGGAAATTCTCTCCGAGAAAGGGGGTGTTATGTTCATTTCAAGCTGTGCCGCTTTATTTGAATTGATCACCATCTAATGGCCGCTCCATTGAACTTAAAAACGCAATTTTAATGGCCTTTTTGTATTGACTACAGTTTTGTTGCTGTTTTCCGTCCTGAAATAATTTATGACCAAGGGAGTCCCAGATTTGTTCAAGGTTTTTCTTTGTGGGATGTTTTTCACCATGCAGACGGAATTTCTAGAAAGCACTTCTCAGAATTAATTTTTTTGCTGCATTAGTAGTTCAATATTGCTTCCCGAGGGTTTTCCCAAAACCTGCACGTGGTATTCCTTCTAGATAAAAAATTAGGCTGGAGACTGTTCTGCAGCGGGGGGAAAGGCAGTCGAAGGTAGACCCTTAAGAGAGACGGACGTAATTTCGAATATCGTTTTCTTTTCCTTCGTGGCGCTTCTGTTAATTTTACCGTTTCGCTGTTTGCTGTAGAGCAAAAGTAAATCGACTTAAGTCGGATATACATAGAATAGCAGAATGTTCGCTTTGGTTTTGGACAATTAAAGATTATAATTGCTCCTGTCGATACAGTTCGAATGTTTGTGATGTGAAAAGAAAAAAAAGAAGCCGTGCAAGTGTTTTGCTGGAAACTGTTTTGTTCCCGTCGACCGAAAAGTCTCGCTTCTGTCTCCACGTTACCTGACCTCGTTGAAAGCAACTTCGCATTCTACTGGGGCGTAACAGCTACATCTCGTCCCAACGCTGCCCCGAAGAACGTTGTCTTCCTTCTCTTTTTTTTTGGCCCTGCATCTGGAAATCGCCTCTGTATTGTGCCTACCTCGTTTTAAGCCATCCACCGGAATTCAAGGTAGAAACACCGAGTTTTGTGTTGTGATAAAGAAACCTTTTTTTTTGCTCGCGTTAACTTGCAGACTTCAAATTTAACTTCATGTAAATCCAACAACAAAACGACCTTCAGTCGCCATATGTGGTGTTAGTGGTTTATTTTCAAACTACCAGATTATATTCTGTTATTTTTGTGACCTTCAGCGTCACTGGTGGTACGTAGCTGTATGCAAAACGTAAATCCCGTTGCACCAGTGGCGGCGAATTTTTTTTTTCTGAACGTTCAAAAATTAAATTGTGTAATCCAGACTTATAGAGTTATCACTTGTAATTTTTTTGTGTTGTCATTTTTAACGGTTTAATTATGTATGTTTAAAGTTTACTGCCTCTTATTATGTCTTTTGTACTTGTTTGTGTAAGAATTTTGCAAGCTTAAAATATATAGGAGGAGGCACAATAACGGTAAGTTCCATTCCCGTAAGCTGTTGGCTTCTCGGCCTTCCACGAGGACCTACAAACAGCTGGAATTGGAAGGTGGCGCCCACTTATTTTGACTCGCCCTGTACACAACTAAAGATTTTCTCCCATAAGCGATTTTCACGAACTCCTGCTACTCCTCTGAGCTAAGCTGTAGGCCGTTTTCCATCCATCTGGTTACGGGTCGTCGAAAAAGCTCGATTGGCCCGTAATAAGTTTTATATGGAAAACAAAGAATCTCGACGTGTATTGAGCTAGAAATAACATTAAACTACTAATAATATATTTGTTGTGCTTAAAAACTGCTAATAATGCGTTTTTTGGTGCTTATAAATTGCAATAATATACCGTGATTTCCGCTATAGAAAACCACTAAATGCAAGCAATTAGTACAGTTTTATATGGGAAACGAAGAATCTCGACGTGTATTGAGCTAGAAATAACATTAAACTACTAATAATATGTTTTTTGTGCTTATAAACTGCTAATAATGCGTTTTTTGATGCTTATAAATTGCAATAATATACCGTGATTTCCGCTATAGAAAACCATTAAATTCAAGCAATTAGTACAGTTTTATATGGAAAACGAAGAATCTCGACGTGTATTGAGCTAGAAATAACATTAAACTACTAATAATATGTTTTTTGTGCTTATAAATCGCTAATAATGCGTTTTTTGATGCTTATAAATTGCAATAATACGTATAACGTGAAAACCACTAAATGCAAGCAATTAGTACAGTTTTATACGGAAAACGAAGAATCTCGACGTGTATTAAGCTAGAAACAACATTAAACTACTAATAATGAGTTTTCTGATGCGTGTAAATTGTGTGATGCTAACTCGCACCATACTCTATGGAGCAGTAGTGGCGTCATCGCAAGAGACAGGGCGTTCCTAGAATTCCTACAAACAAGAAACCTCGAAATATTAAATCGTGGTAACTCCCCTACCTTCGTCACCTTGAGAAGACAAAAGGTAATCGACATAACTCTTGGATCTATGCCCATGGCCAGGAAGTCGAAAACTGGCATGTATCAATGGAGCCGACACTTTCGGACCACAGGTACATATGTTTCTCTTTAATGTCTAGCCTCCCCGTCTGGGAGAGGTACAGAAACCCCAAGTCTACCAACTGGGACTCCTCCCGAGAAGACCTTTCGAGTAGACTACATGGGGCACCAACCCAGCCTAAATGCCCGGATGAAATAGAGCTGGCTGTAGATTACCTACAGAGAGCTATCATGTCATCGTATGAGGAAATCTGTCCCTTACGCGTTGTAAGATACAAAAAATTAAACCCATGGTGGAGTTTAGAATTGGACAGGCTTCGCAAAGGATCTCGTAGACAATTCAACATAGCCAAACGTACCCGTTCACCTGATGACTGGGAGCACCACAAACTGTCCAAACAAAGGTACAAGAACGCTATAAGACGCTCTAAACGAACTACCTGGAAGGCCTACTGCGACGGGATAGAAAGTATGCCGAAAGCAACAAGGCTTTGCAAGGTTCTCGCCAAACAACCCCGATGCAGGTCTGGAGCCCTACAACTTCCCAATGGTGAGTTTTGCACAACCAATGAGGAGGTACTAGGGCTCCTTCTGAAGACCCACTTCCTTGACTCCAGAGAGCTGGGCCCTTACAATACACCAACTATGGAGGCTTCCCAGATTAGACCTACGACTAATGAGTGGAAAGTAGCCTCCAAAGTAATTTTTAAACGCACAAAATGGGCAATATCAACATTTGCCCGTTTCAAAACTGCAGGCCCTGACGTTCAATAACCGTTTCAAAAGAATATACATTATATATATTCGCTTTTTATCCGACGTCTAACCCGACGTGGACTTTACCCATCAACGAATTCCGCCATTGCCTTCAGTGTTTGCCAGCCGTTGTGTGGGACTGCTCAAGCGACCATCGCTGGATATTCATACAGATAAGTTGTCTCACTTTCTACTATTTCCTATTTTTTACCAATTCTGTCACATGTCATCATTTCCAGAATGTGACACTGACATTCGTATGTACTTCACTACTCTCGATAGCTGTTTTAGATTACATAATATAAATGGTCAAATTGACAAATTCGACAAACTTATTACCCATTTGCCGGTTGACGTCAAAGCACAAGTACGTTCGTATATTCTCGAGTCTCCACGGGTTAATCCCTTTGACATTTTAAAGACAGTTAATACAACATTTCGCACAACCTTCAACGGTAAAATTTTCTATTTTGTTGCATACACTTGAATTTAATGGCAATTGTCAAAATTTACTCTCTCTCTCTCTCTCTCTCCGGGTGCCGTCTCAGATTCTGAGGTTAGCGATCACCATGGCATATCTCCATCTGTCACGTGCTGTATGTATCAGCGTTTCTCTGTTCATCCCCAACCAAAATTTACTACGGGAAATATATAAACTTTCAGAAGATTTAAACATGCCAAAACCTTTACTTAGAAAATTATTCATATCTAAACCTTCGTTAATCCCTTAAGCAGTTCCTCCACCACTACACAATTCTAATATTCGAGTATTACTGAATCAATTTCCCGACATTACCGATTACTTCAACATTAGCAAACCAATCTTACACAATACATTCCACAGGATTGAAACAGTAGGTCCTCCTATTTCAGCCAAACCTAAAAGGCTCAACCCTAACCAATTACACTTTCTGCACACATCTGCAAGAGCTGTTAGATCAAGGAAACATCGAACCGTCCAGCAGTCCCTGGGCAACTCCCATACATATGGTGGCCAAACCTGACGGTTCCTGGCGGATGACCGGCAACTATAGAAGACTTAATGCTGTGACTGTTCCTGACTGTTTTCCGATACCCTTTCTGCAAGATTTCTCATCAAAATTAGCTGGATCACGAGTCTTCAGCAAACTGGATCTGAAGAAGGCATACTTCCAGATTTCAAGCCATCCCGAAGACGTCCCGAAGACCGCTATCACCACTCCCCTAGGAACTTATCAATATTTAAGGTTGAACTTCGGTTTGAGACATGCTCCTGCTTCTTGGTCCAGATTTATCTCCCAGGCCCCTGCGAAGCTAAGTTTTACCTTTTTTTATCTAAATGATATATTAATTTTTAGTAAAAATGATGAAGAGCACATCCACCATCTCAAACTCGTTTTTGAACGCTTACAAAAATTTAGATTACTTCTTAATTTGGATAAATGTATATTCGCGGTACCAGAATTAGATTTTTTAGGTCATCATGTTTCACGTGACGGAATTTCTCCACAGACTTGCAAAGTTTAGACTTTCCTGTACCTACGTAATTTTTTAGGATTGATGAGTTATTATCACAAGTTTATTCCTCATTGCGCAGAACTCCTAACCCCTTTAAATGAGCTAGAGTTGCCGGGTAAAGCTACTACCAAGCCTGTCAACTTCACATCAAATCAATTAGAAGTCTTTTGTAAAGCAAAGGACTCATTAGCTAATTTCACTTTATTGGTTCATCCTAGCGGCCGATAGCTCTTCTTCTATCTTCGGAGCGGTCTTACAACAATTTGAAGACGGTGTTTAGAAGCCTTTGGCTTTTTGTAGTAGGAAATTTACTGCTGCAGAGGGTAAATATAGCATATTTTCACGGGAACTTCTAGCAATTTATTTCGCAGTTAAGAAATTTCGCTATTATATAGAATACAAAAAGTTTTGCATTTTCACCAATCATCAGGCGATCTGTTCCGGCATACGCGGTTCCCCAGACCGTTTTCTACCCAGGGAATTTCGGCACATTAAATTTATTTCGAATTTTGCTACCGATATTCGTTTTTTAAAAGGTTCGCAGAACGTAGCAGCAGATGCACTTACTAGAATAGCTACTATTTCCACCGTGTCCACTATTGACTTCGACGAATTAGCTAGAGCTCAGGAAGGCAATTTTTAGTTGCAGGGACTTCGACAAAAGCCTAATTTTAAGTTTATTTTATCCCAGACCGTACAAGGAACGCCAATTTGGGTAGATAAAAGCTATAATAGGTCGCGACCGTTCGTTCCGCAGGAATTTCGCTACGCAAACAGTTACACAATTTGGCGCATACAGGAATTAAAGCTTCGCAGAAATTAATCTGCCGTAGATACCTTTGGACAAACATGCGACGGGATATAAAAATTGGATTACTTCATGTGATAATTGTCAACGAAATAAAATTTCAAGGCATACTATAAGTCCGCTTCAGCCGATTCGGGAGTCAGATCGCAGATTTGCTCAGATTCATTTGGACGTGGTTCATCTGCCTATGTGTGGACAATATAAATATATTCTTTCGATCATCGATCGGTTCACTAGGTGGCCGGAAGCTGTTCCACTCAAATCTACTAGCACGGACGAAATTATAGAGGAATTTTTAGGGGTATGGATCTCGCGTTTCGGAGTACCGCAAATTGTTACTACAAACAATGCATCCCAGTTTTACTCGTCTACGTGGACTGGTTTTTTGAAGGATTTTGGGATTAATCATATTAAAACAACTATTCAACATCCGATTAACCAGGGGCTGGTAGAACGTTCTCATCGCACGAAACAGCCAATAAAATCTGTAGGGTCCGCTAATTGGCTTCAAAATTTACCCCTCATTTTGTTAGGCTTGCGTTCTGCAATTAAAGAAGAAGTTGACGTATCCCCACCGGATATTTTATATGGCGCACCATTGAGATTTTTTTAGTGTTGAGCAAGATCCGTATGATCCCAATGATGCAAATTTTATAATCCAATTATGGGTGCGTATGAAGAAAGCTACATTTTTTTCACAAAAAGCTATACCACTGCGTCTTATATACATAAAAATTTATTTTCCGCTACGCATGTATTCGTGCGTAATGATTCACACACTTTAGGTCTGAAACCTGCGTATTTAGGGCCATTTCGAGTTAAGGAACGTTCGCAAAAATATTTTACGTTCGTTGATTATGGTAAGGAGGGGAAAGTTTCGATTGATAGGTTCAAGCCCGCCTACTTTTTAAAAGACGTGTGACATCATACCACACTCACCGTTTTTTTTAAATAAAGGTATTCTGTACAATTTCTTTTTAATTTTATTGTTACGTATTGAATTCTTTTGATGTATGTAAACATTAATTTTTTGCAGCTTTTTGTTATGCACACAAACTTTTTTCTTTTTTCTGTTTTCAGAATTCACCCACTCCTCCGTTCCACCCTGTTTTCCGTTCCAGGTTAGTTTAATTTAGCTATAAGGACCTCTGTATTATACTACCTCAATTGTATTAGTGTTAAGTTTTGTTATTGTTCAGTACCAATTTGTTGTTTTTAAGGAATGGTTTTAAAAAAGTATTTTCCGCATGAAGGGTTTTTTAACTACCATAATCGTTCCAAATTTTTGATTACCTCTATAATATGGGTCAAAATTTTGTTTCGAGCATGTCATTGTGGAAGTTTTCCCTTCAACATGCGCTTTTTTTCTTTTTTTTTGGGAGAGGGGGCGCGTGCACTACATTTATCGTATTACCTTGTTGGGTTGAGATGGTTTTGTTATTTGTTTACTAAGTTACCATTTTACGATTCAATAAACAAACACGTTATCCCAAAAGCTTGTTTCAATTTTAATATATAGTATCTGGTATCAAACCAGATCTCTATAGTACCACATACTACGAGGCTGCAATGGCATGGGATATGTCCCTATTCCATGGCGAGCAGCCAAAGTCATATTCCTAGGGCTATAGATATCAATCATGCAGAATTTTCAAGCGTAACAAACTACCAACATTGCGATTATTGCCAAGGCGGCGCTGAAAAGCGTTGGCTAATTTTATTTATGGGAGAGATAGGTGGGTATAAAGTCGGATGGTTGTGCCATAAGATTACCCATACTCCATGCACCTATTGGAAGTTCACTTCCTCGGCTTAACGGCTGAAGACGAGGAGGCTCCACCGGTAAGGGCTCCCCACATTAGCGGCAAACCAGTGGATTGGGAGATTGCCTCGAAAGTGGTAAGTCACGAAAAGATCAGATGGGCCGTTGCTTCATTTGATCCATATAAAACTCCTGCTTATCAAACCTCTATATCACATATTCAGAACCTGCCTTTCCTCCGGGTACGTACCAGTACCCTGGAGATAAGTGAAGGTAGTGTTCATTCCAAAAGCCGGTCGATCTGTCCATGACTCGGCCAAATCTTTCAGACCTATCAGCCTAACTTCTTTTCTACTTAAAACGGTCGAGAGGTTGGTAGATAGGTACATAAGGGATGGCGCACTGATTGTATCGCCATTACACCCTCACCAATATGCGTACCAGACGGGAAATCCGTGGAATCGGCCCTTCACCAAATCGTCCTTAGAGTCGAGAAGGCGCTTAACCACAGAGAAATGGCCGCTGGCACTTTCTTAGATATCGAAGGCGCTTTTGACAATACGGCCTTCGAATCAGTATGCACTGCCGCTACGAACTACGGAATCGAGCTATCTATCGTTCGATGGATAAGAGCAATGCTAGAAAACCGCAAAGCGATTTCCACTCTCAATGACAGCACCGTAAGGATGATCGTCAGGCGGGGGTGTCCACAGGGAGGAGTACTTTCCCCTCTCATGTGGTCCCTCGTCGAGGACGGTCTCCGGCGGGAACTCAACGAAGCTGGCATCTACACGCAAGGCTGAGGGCCGCCGGGAAGGTTAAATGCCTAGGAGTAATTCTGGACGCTAAACTCACCTGGAGGGAGCACTTAGAAAGACAAATACAAAGAGCAACTGCCTCCTTCTGGATGTGCAGACGCACCATTGGGAAAACTTGGAGCCTAAAACTGAATGTCATCATGTGAATGTACACGGCGGTAATAAGGCCCCTACTCAACTATGCGGCCTTGGCGTGGTGGATTTCTACCACCACATTAAGCACAAGAAAACGTCTTGGTCAACTCCAACGACTAGCGTATCTAGCAGTGACAGGAGCAATGCGAACTGCCCCCACTTCGGCTCTGCAGGCACTTCTCGGACTTGCGCCCCTTCACATAGTGATTGACGCTGAGGCTAGGAAGGCAGCTTACAGGCGCAAGTGTGCTGGGTAGTGGTCAAATGCTGGAGTACCACTGGGGCACATGAGGGTCCTGCCGAGGTTGGCGGAGACCCATGTCATCTTCAATATGAGAAGTGACCGTATGCTCACCAGATACTTCTTCAACACACCCTACAAAATCGTCCTTCCCGCTAGGGAAGACTGGAGCACCCAAAACTGCGACCTTTTGACTCCCAAGGGCCCTGTGTGATTCACAGATGGCTCTAGGACCCAAGACGGTATAGGCGTAGGTGTCTATGGCGAATCACTAAGAGTAAAACATTCGTTCTCCCTTGGCATGTATGCCACCGTTTTCCAGGCCGAAGTCTACGCTATACTGGCCTGCACCCATGAAAACCTAGAAAGAGGTTTCCAAACAAACACATCTACATTTGCTCGGACAGCCAATCAGCTCTCCAAGCCCTAAAGTCTTGCAGAGGAACTTCGGAGCTAGTGCTTGAATGTCGCTTGGCCCTGATGCGACTCTGTGAACATAACTCAGTAAAACTGCTATGGGTACCAGGCCACAGCCACATCGATGGTAACGAAGAGGCGGACTCGCTGGCCAAACAGGGCTCTAATGGGCATCCGTTCGGACCAGAACCAGTTCTCGGAATACCACAATGCAATGCAAAACTAGAAATGAAAAAGTGGTTGAAAACCCAATTCGTTCAGGACTGGTCATCGCAACAAGGACCTAGGCAGGCTAAACTCTTTATCGGAGAGAAACCCCTACCAAAATTCCAAGAGCTTCTAAAGTTTAACAAGAAGCAATTCAGGACCCTAACAGGACTCCTAACGGGCCACTGTCACCTGAACAAACACCTACATAGGATCGGCATTACAGACGATTCCACTTGCAGACTACGCCATGAAGGGGATGAAACCTCTCTTCACATAATGTGCCAATGCCTCAGTCTCATGAGGATGCGGCACAAATATCTTGGGGCTGGAATACTGGAACCGGAAGATATACAGCTCATCCCCCTAAACCAGCTGCAAGCCTTCGCGGTGGGCACTGGGCTTTTTAGGGACGAGCCCTAATAGGGCGGATCGCACAATGGGCCTATGATCTGAGTGCTGTAGGTGGAAAAAACCTGCACGGCTTCATACATACATACATACATACATACCCATACTCTAAATTCACCTGCTTCCCGTAAAAGGCATAAAAATTTTTGCACCCTCTGTACTTACCAGCACTTGCTCTTATAAAATACACTTGCGAATCCGTTTCCTTCTCCCAATCCTTCCTTTTCTCACTTCTTCATGCTTTTGTCCCCGTTTTTCTTTCCTCTCCCGTGTCCTTCTGTTCACTTCTCCTTTTCCCTTCTCCCTCCTTCTTCACCTCAATTTGCTCCCATTTCCATATTCCTCTTTCCCTCCTTTAACCACTTACCTATTTCTTCTTATTTCTTCGTCCTTTGTTCTCATTTCTCCACTTCCTCTTCTCCTTCCCCCGTTTCTCCTCTACCACCATGTTCACTTCCCCTCTCCCTTGTCCTCTCATCTCCTTTACACCCCGTTCTTTCCGCCGCCTACGCCTCTTCTTCATTCTAGCGGTTTCTGGAGAACAGTACCAAAGGTCTTCCCTCCGGCACCATTCCGCTGTCGCGATAGGTTAGTTACTTAGTTTGTTTGTTTTTATTTAACGTTGGCCTATTTCTGCTACTATGGCTAACCACCGGCGCCAGGAGCGATCCTACCTCACCTGGAAATTTAGCCTGTTTGAAGGTTCTTTTGACGTGCCCAACAAAACTTAATTGAAATCTAATAGCCAGGAAACAAAAAATAAGTTTTGTCAAAAATTAACTATATCCGTCATTTTGACATGAACAGTATGAAGTCTCCGGAATTAAACTTTCAATAAAAGCATGGTGACTGGTTCACCCGAGAATAAAAATGTAAGCACAGAAAATAAGGGAGTCAACATAACTTCGGATACATTTTCAGCACCAGGTATTCAATATTAAACAACTGGCAAGTTGTAAATGCGAAAGATCTAAATACAAAATTTCCAAACTTCAGAAGCAGCAAGCAGTGATTTTCCTTCTTTGCACAACGTCAGAAACCAGTTGCAAAATGTAATTGATGTAATGGGACCTACTACACCACACGTTTGCACTAGCAGTTTTGGGGTTGAAGGCGATAATGAGGATTCGGTCATTTCTTCAACGTCTATATTTAGTTCAGTTTTACAGGTAATGATATGATTCAATTGTTAACAATCTAAGATTCGTAATGTTGTCTATGTAGTACTTACAGCGTGTAATTGTTCATTTCATGAACTGGCTATCCAC
The DNA here is from genome assembly GCA_014611495.1 of Limonius californicus. Classification (NCBI taxonomy): domain Eukaryota; kingdom Metazoa; phylum Arthropoda; class Insecta; order Coleoptera; family Elateridae; genus Limonius; species Limonius californicus. The sequence goes on from JABXWE010000064.1 coordinate 86,005, forward strand.
TACATGGTTTGTAAAGTTTTTAAACCAAACTTTAAGTCAACCTAATAAGGAATAATTTCACTTAGACGAGTGTCGGATTTAGATATTTGAGGCCTGTAGGCTAATATATTTTGCAGCCAAGTCTTTTTAAACACAGCCAGAGCCGTAACTAAGATTTTGGTGCCCCAGGCGGTTATTTCAAATTCGTCTTCTTGCAAATATCGGCAAGTATTCGTGAATTTGGTGCCTTATGAATCTAGCTCGAGGCGCCTTTTGCCAATGCCTAACAATATTTTCGATACTGGGCTCTGAAAATTATAGTAAATATATGGTTGCTGCTAGAATTGTAGGAGCAGCAATAAATAAATACCTACGAGGGCAGCTTTTTTTACAAAAACATGGAAAAAAAAATTTTTTTTTGGAACAAACTTTTCAAAATAGTCGCCTTTAAGATTTCTACACTTTTGCATGCGTTCAAACTAATTCTCGAAACATTTTTTCCACTTTGAAGTTGGTATCTCAAAAACATGGTTTTTGAAGGCTTCAACGGCTTCTTGAGGTGATGAAAATCGCTGTCCACGCTTGTTTGTTTGACCTTGGGCAATGAGGCATTAATTTGATGGTTTTCTCCTTCAAATAATCAACTGTTTGACGTGTTGTGTGAGAGTTGGCATTGTCATGATGAAGAATGATTACATCGATGACTTCTGGCAAACAAATTGTTTGACAAACCTTGTCTTCAGTTTTACTTTCACTGTCTGGCACCGTGGTTTGACCATAGACGAAGGCCTCGCAGTCGCAGTGTCTGAAGCAGAAGGTGGTTGTACTTCCTTGCCCTCATTGCTGCTGGTTACCAAAAAACTTTCTAATACCCATTTTTGTATAATTTGTTATAATAATAGTAGATAGCACGAAACAATAAATTTTACTGTCATAAAAATAGCGCACATTTGTGACCCTTGTGTGAATGTAACTTAACTGCACTGACTCTAACCGAAATGCGCGCGCTCTTATAGGTATAGGTACGTACGAGGTAAATAGCTTCTGGAATATTCTCATTGTTGATGCGTTGTGAAATGAGATGAGATTATTATAGAAAGCTGCTTGTTGCCACGAGCTAACTATACATCCATTTGAGAGAAGTCATAATAACTACAACCGGTACGTGTATAATAACGTACAGGCTGTAGTTCTTATGATTTTTAACATATGACGCGAGGGTCTCTATTTCGTAATTGGTTTTTTCAAAATGTTGCCAAACCAACAAGGTAACCTATTAATCAATTTTTCAGAAATTTGTTGTTCATATTTTTTGTTATATTTTAAATTTTTTCCACTTTGGAAGGGGGGAGGCTGCAGCCCCCTGGATACGCCCTTGTTGTGGACCCGTAAACACAACCGAGATTCGGAACTAAATACACCCGGATGGCATTCCTTATACCATTGGACACTCCCCTGGCACAACTGCAGCCTTGCTTCTGCATGCCTTTGATTCAAGAACAAGATGAGTCGTGGGTGAGGGGACTGAAGGCCAAAATACCTTATTTTGCGATACACTGACTTACCACAGAGTTAACGAATGATAGGAGACGGTGGTATAAGTACATAAACTTTGGAAAAACTCCTTACCACTACGATATTTACAACATCTAAGTACGTATTTCGGCAAATACGCTGCCAACTTCAGGAACTTGGACTAACCAAAGCAACTTGACTGAGGAGTACCTCAGGAGGTAAGTTCTTCAGAAAGTCAACAACTAAAGTCCGACTTTAACTGTGGTAAGGGGCTGAACAAAAACTGACCTTTATTTTTAAAAACTCCCCGAACACACTACACTACATTCCTTTACCAATCACCATGAAATGTTAATCATGTAATATTCTATTGCGTATCCATATTATCCGCCAAATTATGTAAAACGACGTTTACTGGATGTTGCATTTTGAATGTCATGCAGTAGGTACCAAATAAAAATTGCCACGATGGTGGCCAAACTTCGTAGTGAAAATGCAAATTTTAGTGCAAACATAATTTTAAGTAATAAGGCCATTTTCTGCAGGTCAAACACATGAATAGAAACAGAGACCATTGCCATTCAATTTCTACATGTAACTCCCCTCGGAATATTTCTGAAATGTCAAATGTGCAAGAATCAGAAGTATACACCGTGGTCGATGAATTGCCCAACCCGAAGCCATCACAGCAGCCATTATATGTGCCAGCAATTTTACCACCAGCTGTTTTATGCATGAACCCTAGTTGTGTCTGTGCACATTCTATTGGATATGCACAGCAGATTCCGGTCACATCCGGCCAGAATGGTATAAATTAAATAATTTTTTCCATTGTGTTCTTCTTTTAATGCCCATTTTATGTAGAGACCAGACATATATCCAGGGCCAAAGAAAAACCAGAACCAAAACGCAGATTATCAGCGCTAATAGGAAAACTAACGAAGGTAAATAAAGAACACAAATCAGCTGCCACAGAATTATACAAAATGAATATTATGCAAGCTAAAAATAGCGAAAGTCTACCCCAGGTAATTTTTTCTCCTTTTTCGACGAGGTCCATAATAAATTGCCATTAGAGATTTGTTTTTGATTTGGTGGAAGAGATGCCTAAACCAGAAGTAAATACAATAGGAACGAATACAAAAAATGTTAACAACGCTACTTGTAATCATAGAAATATGTGTATTAATGAACAAACCAGAAAAGTTACAAGTAAAAAGTCAAATCATTTTTGCAGAGGAATTAGTAGTAATCATAATTCCCATTATACGGGGATGGTTATTGCTCATTCCTCAGATGAAAGTTGTAGGCAGCAACACGCTGCTTATTATCAAAGTCTAGAAGATGGAAGTAAATTGCGCTATACAAGTGACAAAGATACAGCTAGAGTTGACGTTTATTATTTTGATCATGGAAATGCTGCGTACGTTGGCTCGTGTTGTTATTTTCCTACCATCACTATAAGAAGTTTAATAATTTCAGGTACTACAGAACCACTGACTCTCCGCCGGTAATATTGACTGAAATATTAGCAGAAAAAGCTGAAACTTATGCTACAAAATTTTGGGCAGAATTATTTGGAACTGTTTACATAGCTTTTGCTTTTGTAACCTCTTTTATTTTGCAGTTTTTAAGGTGACTGTTTTAATAATAATTTATTTATTTTTACTTGTGATAACAAGATATGAAATAACCATTGGAAAAGCAATGACTGAAAAAAATAATGCACCACCCTAATAGCCTATTAAAACCAAAATTGAGTCATACTGTTGCAGACACTGTTGTCCATATCTCTTCGTTTTGTTTTTACTCTGCCCAGTCTGGTTAATATACAGCATTTCCTCCAAAACCCCATTTAGTGGCTGATATTTTTCCTCTGTTCTTATTGATTCATGAAAACGGTAATAATTGTAGTTAAACACATAGGGAAGATTCAACGTTCAAACAAGATAAGCCCGCCGCCAGTGGCTTATGGCATTTACTTTAATGAACAGATCTACGCAGCCAGTGACATTCGAGTTTACAGAAATTAATTAACTTTAACTTAAACAAATAATGAAACACTGAGCAACTGAAGGTTGCCTCACTTTTTATTACAAGGAAATTAAACTGTTGTATTTCCTACTTTTTAACGAAACACTGATAAACAGGGAAAAGCAAACACCGTGTAGTATATTGGCAAGTTTTACCTTAGTTTTCTCTTCGGTACGGAGTAGAGAGAGGCGCAATTGGGGTGTTCCTAGGTTCTTTGGGAAGCAGGAATAATTCCCAGACACGCCCCTGAAGACTGCATCACGAAGGAGACACAACGCTATGGCCAGAACTTTCTTTGAAGAAAAGAAGGACGGGAGCTTCAAATGCCGAAATCTCCGTCGCTGCACAGGATGGTCACTTGCAACGGCTCAAAGGAGACTGTTACAAGGTTAAACGCTTTTATTCCGGCACAAGTCGAGAGAACAAATTCTTTAACCTTAGCCAAAAAACGAAATGATAAATTCCTTTAGCAGAAAAAAGCAGCCAACAACCCGATCACGTTGGTTCACTCCCAGAGGTTAGCGTCCACTCACTTCCCCCTGCCGCAAAAACTCCCTCCCAACAAAATTGTTCTAGAACAATCTTCTTGCACGTGTGACTTCCGGCGGATCTGCAAGCGAAGAGTTCCAAGAACTGCCTTTTGTCGGCATTTTCAGACTACACAAGTGCGTCAAACGGCACAGATGAGAACTTTCAAAGACTAAGCGGCAAAACTCAAACGAACCTAACATCCTGACGATATTGTAAACGGAATTATACCGTGATTAATTACAAATTTTATATGAAACTGTTATAAGAAGATTTGAATGTCATTTTCATGTGTAGAAAAAGATATCAATTGATTTCCTTCGCTTTGCATACTCATATCCAATCTGCTTTCTAGATTTATCATTACGTGCTACTAACAATCGTTCTGGAATTGCAGCAATTTCGTCCCGTATATGTTGCTTCAGGTTGATAATATTCTGCGGTCTTGTGACAAAGATCCCATCGTGCTGGAACCACACAGTATTAATGTCAATTTGCAACTGTCGTAACTATGGTTCCATGAATGTGTGTAGTATTTCCATGTTGCGGTTTAATGTAACCGTAACAGTTGCGCCTGCATTATCTTCAAAAACTAAAGGTCAAGTACTTCAAACTCCGCATAAGAAAGTCACTTTTCCGATGTTAAGAGGAGATTGATGGAGCTGTCTTGGATTTTCGGCAGACCAGTAGCGAAAGTTTTGATTATTTACGCTACCTGACAACTCAAATTGAGCCTTATTCGACATAGTCTAACCATTCAGAACATTTCCTTCATTCATGATTTCAAGAAGACGATGGGAAAAGGTTAGGTTTGTGTTGGACATTCTCAAAGCAATATGTTTCCTGGTACAAATCGTAAATAAATAAGCGAGACCAAAATATGCCGAAGTCAGATGAAAGATCGAAGTCACAGGCCCAGTACACTCGGCTACAGAAACTTTCTTTCGGTGCGGTGGCTCTAGTTAAAATGCAATGGTTAAACTCACTGGCTACTACTACTATTTCTGTTACTGTACCGATATTGCAAACGCCCAGTTCAAGTTTAGAATGGCTCTGTCCCTACGCCACCTTGCTTGTGCACAATCTGCGATCAGGTTTCAGCTAAATTGGTCACGCTATGCGTATGATTCGACGAGCACTAGGTAGTTTTGTTTTCGAGAACGAAGCGTTTTAACTAAAATTTTAAGAAACCGTAACATAATGAATACTCTTCAAAAGGAGTGCGAAATAGCCGTTGGGTTATAATCACAGAATCACAATTTTTGGAAACGTTTCAACAAGAAATGCGTGATGTTACACCGTCCACTGCTTCATGACAGCTAAAATAGCATCGGTTTAGGTATTGCTCTGTTATGGGCCAAACGAGCTTTTTCGTCGGACCGCAGCAGGAAAGATTGAAGTGGCTTCGGCTTAGCTCAGCGAAGTAGGGAGTGGTTCACAAGAAACGCTTAGGGAAGAAAATCTAATGTATTAGTATACAGGATAAGTCGAAATTAATGGGCGCCACCCTCCAGGTTACAGATGAATGCAGGTTCTCGTAGGAGGGCCGAGAATTTAGAGAAACCAGCAGCTTACGGGAATCGAACTCACCTTTATGGAGCTTCCTCCTGTGTATAAAGCTTACAACGTTCATGTACAATAAAATACACAGAAACAAAAGATATGGTGAATTTTAAGACAAATACATATAACTCTATTGCTTGAAATTGGTAACACGCATAGTACAAAAAAAAAAACAATCAAAACGGTAATAACTGTAGTTGAACAAAAGGGAAGTTGGTACGTCCAAACAAAAGAGCTCGCTGCCACTGGCTTACGATTTTTACTTTAATAAACAAACAGAACTACGCAGCCAACGACGTTCGAGTTTACATATTAATTACACTTTGCCTTTAACAAGTAATAAAACGATGGGCAACTGAAGGTTGTCTCACTTTTAATATAATAAGGGAATTACACTGTTCTGTTTTTTATTTGCCAACGAAGCACTGGTAAATCTGGGAAAACAGTCACCGTATAGTACATTGGTAAATTTACCTTAGTTTTCTTCAAGTAGGGAGTAGAGAGAGAAAGGCATACTTTGGTGAGTTCCTTGGTCCTTGAGAAGTAGAGAGTGTTCTTGCAGTCAGGGACGAAACCTCCGTTGTATGAGATTTTAACGCTGCAACGTAGTGGGAAGAGTCACGGGTTTGATGGCTATAATCCGACACAGATCTAGAGAACCATTTCACTAAATTGTCTTTAATAAAGCGTAACACTCTGCTGATGTGTTTTTTAATCCGACTTTATGTCGAGAAGAACATTCTGCCACCAGAGGAGAACGGTAGCGGAAGCGATACAGTATATTAATCTAGCAGAGGCACTGCAAAAAAACTCCGGCTCAAAATCACGTGCCTTCCCTTTCGGGGGTTTTTGCTGACTCACTTCCCCCTGGCTGCGAAAACTTTCACCAAACGTAATCATTCTAGAACAAAACTTGGAACTTTCGGGGAGCGTAGGAATTTCAGGGCCATTCTGCAGCCAAAGAACTCTAAGAACTGCTTTCGATCGGCGCTACAAACTAAACATATTTGTCAACGTTCCCTTAAGTTGCGAAAAGGTTACCTCCCATAAATTAATCTTTGAAAATAAAAGAATAGTAATCGACTATGAGTGGCACTTAAAATTAGACTTTAATTCATATGAAGTGGCAAAACTAAACGAACGTCACAGCTTCCCTCACCAATCACTAGTCTAGTCATAAGAGTTGATGAAAAATAAGAATATGAAAATCATCAGGTCTTTTTGGCGCACCCTTTATTTTTGGCGTTCGCGTTTCTGACAGGGAGAGGGAGCAACTTTTGGTGATACAATTTTGAGCATTTTTGTCTCTCCCTCAGCGTAGAGAAAGGAAAAGAATATTTTTACGATTAATCGCTAATAATGTGAATAATTATCTTGTATCTTTCCTTGGGTATTTATGATACCACAGTTTGTAAAATTCATTTTATTTCCTTTTTTATACTTACTATGGCAACGAAGGTCTCCTAAAACTAAGGGTACTCTCTCACCGTGACGCCACGGCGACGTCGTCAAACATAAAGTATGAGATTGTATGATAGGTATCTGAAGTGGTGCAGGCTTGATGGTGTGGTGAATTTGGAAGTGTAGGCAGCATTGCTACGTTTGGCGACGCTTCCAATGAAATAGGAGTACGTAATATTCATGACGACTCAGCCGCCTGCATCGTCGCCAACTGAATAGAAATTGAAATTAGATCATCGGCTGGGGATAGTTCCTTCGTTGGAAAAAAACTGTGGATATTTTTGGAGGAAACGAATTAACTTTTCCGGCAAAAAGAGTAAGGAAAGTTTCGTATGGATGTGGAGGGATGTACCCACAATTTCTTTACATTCCTTTTCCGGCGTATGTACGTAGAAGAAGTGCACTTTCTTCTATATTCATGTTTAGATTTATTCATTTTTAACGCACGCCGGCGACTCTCAGGTCTTCTTTAGCTACTCTCTCTGGCGACCCGTAGATGCCAAGAGTAGCCATGGCGACGCCGCTATGGCGTCCCAGTGCGTTTTTGCCCTAAACTACCGTGGGCTACAAACCCTTTAGCCCAAATGTAAAGACGACCTAGGAGCTAAAGAATAATCCAGATAAAGATAATCATAAGCCCAGAATTGGCGTTAATACAAATACTAACATTGTTATTTTAAAAAAACAGAACTGTAAAAAATGGAAACCATAATTTCAGCAACCTTTTCATGGAAACGTTATTATTCCTATCCTCAGTGCAGTAGATGTGTATTTTACAACCTAAAAAATCACTGAAGGTATTATTAAAAAACATTCTTTTTTCCAGATTTCTACTGCACAGCATTATAAGACCTTTGACAATAGGTCTTTTGCAACTATTATCCGATTACTTTTTCAAGCCTTTCTTGGCAACAGTTTTTAATGCTATAATACAGCCACCATTGATATTCCTATATAATATAGCCACATCATTAAGAGATCTGTGTGACCCATTAGCAGAAGGCTTGGGTTACTTCTTCAGAGAAATTGCCATCATTTGTAAATCTATAAGGCTGTTCGAAATAAAACAAGACAAACATGTCGCTGTTGAGAAATCCTGTAAAAATCCAGTGTAAGAGTATCTAACGAAGATTATACATATAAGATCCATTTGTACTAGATTTTGATTGTATAACTAATTTTACAAGGTTTACATTACTTTGTGTATCATTACGTTTTGACTATTTATATTATGTAATATATTTTTTATGTATACTTATATTGATTTAAAAGTCATGGATTCAAAATGTCTATTGTAGCTGACTTGTAGTATAAGAAGCATTGATTTATTTACATTTGTATGCTGTATGCGCACGTAGTTTTACTATAAAACATTCAAACACTTATGAACAACTTTTACCACCACAATATTTAGAATCTCTAAATATGTATTTAGTTAAAAAGTAGCCATCAGCAGGAACTGCAAAATTTGATGCTGAATATAATATGCTCATCAGCAGGCTTAGGTTAAATATGCACTTAAAATTTGGAATTTATGTGTCGGAGCCAAATTGGATGCTCAAACATTTGGTTTCTTTGTACAAATTATTGGGAACCAGTGGAGTGCAGTGATCGCATTTATACTTGAACTGGTAACTATTTCTAACTGACAGCTACCTCCGCTCTTACAATGAGCTTTGTCCTGCAAGGGCTGCTTCTGATGAATGCAAATATGAACCAACGTAAAATACCGAAAATATGCACGTTCATTTAGTTGTTTAAGTAATACTTGGATGGTTACAAAACTTGTTACTAATAAAAATAATTAAACAGAAACAGAATTAAGATTAATTTTAAATAACATTATTATACAGGGTGTCCTGTGACGTGAAGTCACCTACGTGTAGGAGAAGTGAAAAGAAGGCGAAACTAAAAAGTGGTCATTTTGCTGAGGTGTAATTTGTAGCTAGAGGGCGAAGCCCGAGGGCTATAAAGCACCAAAGGAAAAATAGTATTTCTCTCCTGAGGTGTATATACTATTTTTTCCACAGTTGAAGTAAGATTATATGACGCCTGAAAACAATTTCCTATGGAAATTCCTGTAAATTAGATAAGTAATGCGTTGGTTAATGTCAGCCTCCCGGAACCTCAATCGAAGATGGGCGGTTCTCAACTAAAGTCGAATAAATAATGTAATTAACTCCTCGTCAATCACCTGGAAAGGGCGCCACCAGCTTGCAATAAAATACGCTAACATTAACTCAGATGTAGATTGGGTAAGCCGGACCCCAAGTTCTCCACTTACCTAATTAGTCGCTACAAATTTACACAGATAGGGTAGCAATAAATAATAAGACCAATTGCAACAACGATATTTTTAATGAGGCAAATAGAACACCAATTAAATTAATCCCCAAGTAACCTTTACAAAGATTAGGTCAATATGTTCTTGAATCCTGTATGAGTACACAACAACTCGCTCAAGTCATTTAATATAGCAATTAAAAATTGAAGTAATCGAGCAATGTAAGAATACTGCGTTTCGCAAATAAAAAAATACAACGTTTGTGAAACAAATAAACACCCTAACCGCTGAAAGTACTTTCATCGATCACAAGCGCTCTAAAAATACACAATACCATCAATACAATCCGAATAAACGCAATACTACGGCTCGGAATGACGTACCCTGTATATATTAAGTGAAATTTTACGTTATTATGTACGGTATACGTAACACACTAATGTACAGTTGTATTAAGCTAAACAAGTGATTCGCAAACACATTAAACAATTTGGAATTAAATTATAAAAAGAAAGTAATGTAAATTAAACAATGAGTGATTTAAATCGACTCCGAAAATCAACGTAAAATTAAACAGAATTCACTTCCCTGCGGATCTAGATAGCACGGCGTTCTCTGGAATCTGGCGTGCCCGTCTGGACACGTGTTGCTGCCCGCCAGCTGAATGTACTAACCCAGAAAATGCTTCTTGCGCGCAGATTCAGGAATTCAGAAAGTAACTAAACTTTGGCAAAATCTCGCTGCCCCCAACTTGTTGTCTAAATATAGTAAATAAAGAAATGCGTTAAGCTAGCATGTTCGAAAAAGATGGACGAACTTACCAATCGAAATTCCGATTGACGTTAATAAAGACTGGAACGAACATTCAAATCGGTCATCAGACCCACATTGAAAATCTACTAACTACTACAGATTACGATGTCCACAAAGATTCCCTCAAAATATCGAGAAGAAACTCAAGTATCAAGTACTTTTGCGAAGAAATCTATTACGACGTTCAGTCAATCGTCACAGTCACAGGAAGAAGGTTGCCGGAAAAATGCAATTTTGTCTACCAATCACTCAGGCGCAGTCTTCGAAAGTCAAGGGAGGACTGCGCAACTAGAACAAACATAAGCGAAGATAGAAAAATGGGTTGCAAACCAACCAGGCGCAAAAATACCGTTACAAATTCCCCCCCCTCCCCAGACATTTCGAAGACATAAACCCGCACGACCATGGCAAGAAATGTAAACGACCAAAAGAATAGAGCTGAAGCCTAAAACATCCTAAATCAATATCCCAACCCAACACAAAACACAACTATCTGGATGGCCGAGAGGAAATTCATCCCAAAACCAAGGGTACGAGAAATACTACTAAAGGGATCGAGACAGTCCCTCGCTGCTAGATGGAAATGCTGCGCCGGTGAACTGCTCTTCAACCTATCGTAGCACACCCCCACCAATGGAAATGTTCAAAACTCCCCTCCCCCTACTATACCATCCAAATACCCAACCCCAAGACAAAATCTTCCTTTCGGATACAACAACCCACGAGGTGAAAGAGAACCCCAACAGTTATAGCCTGTCAAACTAAAAACCAGCAAAGGTACCCCCCCAACCCGGTTAAATTTCCCAAACAAACACAAACTAACTAATTGGAGATGTCCAAACTTCTTTTGACAAACCTGGAGAGAAGTGAAGAACTCCAGAAAGAGAGTCACAGACGACTAGAAAGCGACAGACAAGAAAATTTCCTTTTATCCATCTAGATTCATTCCGCCTTCGAGACCACCGGAGAGCGCGAAAGCAAACCGAGGTAACTCTCCAACTTCATCTCCCATTCATACCAGACTAAAGATCCACAATCATACCAACAGAGAAAAGAAGGAAGACCAGAGAATAAAAGAAAAAGAAAAGAATGAAAAATTAGGAGGAAAAGCACCAGGGCTGGCACCACCAACAGAACAAGCGAACGCTTGATATACGGAACAAGGTCTTAAAAACTGGACATTCCAATTACAAAATCCTCAAAATACAAATATTTGCCGACGTACTATATATACCAGGGACTATCCGATGCGTAACCAACAATAATATGCCAAACTCCAGGGAAACAACAATTGATAAACGATGCTGCAAAATAACTAGATATAACTTGTGCTACACAAAACTTCACTAAGGGTCTAGATGTTATGCCTCAATAGAGATCTTACCTAAAATGTCCAACAAAATCAAAAACTAACAACAATCAAACATTTCCCCCAGCTAATCAACTGATCAATCAATCAACTAATAATCCACCTATCACAACAACCAAACAATCAACCGGCTAATCCACCAAATATCAACCAACTAACCATCCAACAAACCAAACAATTAACCGGCTAATCCACCAATTATCAACCAATCAAATAATCAATCAATCAACTGAGAAATGTTCAAGCTCAGATGGAAATGCTTCCTTAGTGACCTTCCCTACAATGCCCAACCAACCACCCGCTACATGTAATAGTAAAATCTAGTCATCATCCGAAGAAGGTTCATGATGCCATTTAAGATCTTTTGCATGCCAATTACCCTTGAAACGACCATCCATATCAACTAATTCAAAAGTCCAAGGCGAGAGCTTTTTCTTGATTTTATAAGGGCCGACGTATTTCGGACCTAACTTGGCCGAATAATATTTATAAGCATTAGATAACAATTTATTCTTATACACCAGTTGACCTGGAAAATATTCGACGTCTCTACGACGTAAATTATATCCCTTCTTGTGTTTCTCGTATGCCTTCAACAATCGAGTATAGATATTTTTATACAATTTTTGGAACTCTCTAGATCGTATTTGAATTTTAGGCACATCACGCATGATCTCGACGTCTTCCTCGTCTTCTAATTTTTCGTTGCACTCATGAAACTTTTCCCCATCGAGTACAATTTCTCGACCAAAATTTATAAAATATGGCGTCAACCCAGTCGATTCGTGTTTCGAAGTTCTTAAAGCGCAAGCTTCGAAACTATATTGCTGTAATCTAACAGCCCAACGAGTCAACCTACCACTGGGATTCTTTAAATTATTCAGCCAAACTAAAGAATAATGATCTGTAATGACCTTGAAATGTGAACCTTCCACATAAGGCCTAAATTTCTCTACAGCCCACAATACTGCCAAACACTCTAATTCAGTAGTCGTATAATGACGTTCAGCTTTATTAATCGATTTACTAATGTCACTTATCACCCTATCGCCATCAGGATATTCCTGGCTCAGAACAGCACCCAACTCAAAGTTTGACGCATCAGTTTGTATTACGAAAAGTTTGCTAAAATCAGGACAAGTCAAGACAGGCGCAGAAACTAAAAATTTCTTGATTGTCTTCAAGGCAAGGTCACAGTCCTCTGACCACACAAACTTTACTCTCTTCTTTAAAAGATTCGCCAACGGAGTTGTGATCGCTGAAAAATTTGGCACAAATCTGCGATACCACGACGCCATTCCCAAAATTCTACGCACCTCTGTAATATTCGTCGGATTAGGTATATTCAAAATAGCCTTTACTTTGTCGGGGTCTACATGCAATCCATTTTTCCCTACTCTCTCTCTTGGTGCCGTCTCAAGGTCTGAGGTTGGCTAACAATACGGTATATCTCCATCTATCTCTGGCTGTGTGTATAAGTCTTTCCCTGTTCAGGGCAGTCCAGTTTCTGATGTTACTCATCCAGGATGTTCTACGTCTTCCTCTAGCGCGTTTTCCTTCGATCTTACCTTCTATTATGTATTGGAGGACATCGTATTTGTCATGCCGCATGATGTGTCTGAAGTAGGTTAGTTTCCTTGTTTTGATAATATTCTCTATTTCGGTGGTGTTTTTGTTTAGCCTGTTAAGTACTTCGGCGTTGGTTACTCGCCCTACAATATATCCTAAATAACGAAGTTCGGGCTGAACAAATTTACACTTTTCTCTACTAAGCGAAAGACCAGCTGCTTTGATACTATCAAAAACGGTTTCTAAAATGGCTAAGTGTTTCTCAAATGTGTCCGTCACAATAATAACATCATCTAAACATGCAAAAACGTATGGATGTAATTCTGGACCTAAAACGCTATCAATAAATCTCTGCCACGTAGAGGGAGCATTGTGAAGGCCAAATGGAAGACGAATGAAGTGATGAAGGCCTCGGTTCGGTACTACAAAAGCTGTAAATTTCTTGGAGTCTTCCGCCATCGGAATCTGCCAATAAGCGGATTTAATATCAAGCGAAGACATGAATCGCGCATCACGAAGCTTATGTAGAATATCAGAAACGTATGGCAAAGGATAAGCATCTCGTTCCGTAACCGCATTCAACTTTCTGTAATCCACACAAAAATGGTAGCTATTATCACGCTTTTTAATTAAAACGATGGGTGACGCCCAAGGAGAATTCGACGGTTCCACAATTCCATCTTTCAACATACTATCTAATTCGGCATCAATTTGTTTTTGTACGACAGGAGAAACAGGATAATATCGTTGCTTTATCGGTTCAGCTGAGGTTTTTATTTTATGCTC
>JABXWE010000065.1:0-25151 GCA_014611495.1 Limonius californicus
CTGAACAAATTTATCAGGGGGTGGGGGTGGTTTTAACCCTTCTCCAATTTTCTTTGGGTTTCTTTCACAAAGTTGGGTCCAATCGACTTCTTTTGACCTCTAGAATACGTGGTAGCTCTATGTCCCAGGAGTTTTGGGACACCCTGTATATTGTGATATATCCGTAGAAAGAATCCGACCTTATGTGCCTAGAACACTACGAGAAAGAATATTTGAAACAATTCACCGCTTATCGCACCCCAGTAAGCGCATTACATTGCGTTTAATAAAGGAAAAATTCGTTTGGCCATCATTGAAGAAAGATGTCAGAGAATGAGTGCGTACTTATATTCCTTGTCAGCGTTCGAAAATTCAGCGTCACACCAAGAACCCCATTGGAACTTTTCAAATTCCAAACGAGCGTTTCGAACATATTCACCTTGATCTAGTAGGACTATTGCCACCATCCCGAGGATTTCGATATTGTCTTACTGTTTACCGCTTTACGAGATGGCCGGAAGCATTTCCTTTACCGGATATCACCGGCGAGACCGTAGCGAATGCATTTTACAACGGCTGGATACTACAGTTCGGTACGCCGCGCACAATCACAACAGACCAGGCCAGACAGTTTGAATCAGCGCTACTAAAGCATTTAACAAATCTCTTAGGTAAGAAACGTTCCCGAACTACAGCATACAACCCAAAATATAACGGCCTAGTAGATGGTTGGCATAGAATATTCAAGGCCGCCATCATGTGCCATCAAACCGAAAGATGGGTAGACGTGCTTCTTACAAATTTATTAGAACTTCAAGCCAACTATTTAGACAATTTAAAAAGCTCCTCTGCTGAATTGGTCTATGGCACAGCTCTACGGTTACCCGGAGAATACTTTTTCAGTGAAAATACCTCCGAGGACCCAGCAAGTTTAGCACCAACTCTGCGCCAACAGATGCGAGAACTACGAGCAGTTCCAGCATCCCATCACAACACGCAAGACAGTTTTTCGTTCAAACGGAAGCTGCTCTAACTATTGTTCCCACGTTTTCCTGCGGGACGATACCATACGACGTCCCCTACAGCAGCCATATACCGGCCCCCACCAAGTTATTGCCCGTCCAAACAACAAAACATTTACAATAATGTTACATGGCAGAAACACCAACGTTTGCGTTGACCGGTTAAA
The DNA here is from genome assembly GCA_014611495.1 of Limonius californicus. NCBI lineage: Eukaryota > Metazoa > Arthropoda > Insecta > Coleoptera > Elateridae > Limonius > Limonius californicus. The sequence continues at coordinate 1,169 of JABXWE010000065.1, forward strand.
AGCAGCATTCATCGCTCAGCCTCCAGGCGAACCCCCAGCAGTCAATTCAGCGCCTTCACGCAACGCCATTCAGCTTCCTCAAGTGCTAAAACAACAGTCCACGACCAAAACGAAATCAGGCAGGACAGTTAAATTACCAGTTCGTTTTGCGAGTGTTGACGCTTCACTGGGGAGGGGCTGATGTGCCGCTTTACAATATTTGAACTTCGCGCCATTGCGTTCAAGAAAATGCTACAGCAAGCCTTGGATATACAACAAAAACATTCGCGTAAAATTGTTCGGTAACAACCCACGCCGTTAAAAACGTCACCGCGTTTCTTTTTGTATTTGCTGTAATTATCTTTGTTAATTATTGTTTGTAACATTAAATAAATGGTTTTACAACCCTGATGTGTCGTGCTTCTACACATATATAAGCTTTTAAATAAGAATATTTAACAATAATTCTTTTTGTCATAGGTTTGTAGCAAAATACAAGTTTGGCAGTGTGGCAACAAGAAGTTATCTGCGTTATGATCTGCCCTTTATTATTTACCACAAAGAAACCGAATTCTAAAACATCATAATAATGAACGAGGATCCTTATAAAAATGACATCGAACGAGCTAACGAGTCAAACTTCATCACAATATATATATATATATATATCATGGATGATATCATCAAGGAAGTTAAAAAGTTGAAAGGGTACAGATTAATTCAGGACGAAAGCAAAATAGTGTGTTATGCCTACGACGCCGCCTTAATTGTAGAGAATGACGACCACCTGCAGAAAATGTTGCACTCTGCAGTACAAATAAGTAAACAATTCAATATGAAAGTGTCGACTTCCAAGCAAAATACCGATTCGATGCAGGTTAGAGATAGAACGAAACGTTATCGAACAAGTTTCAGAATTCAACTATTTGGGAATAAATGTAACAAGCTGGGGAACTACAAAAGCCGAAATACTAGTGCAATCTATAAAATCAAATATAGTACCTATCTCTAGCGCTCAACAGTGTAATGTGGAATAACAAATACATAAGGAAAGCACTAAAACCAGAATTTACAAAAGTACGGTGAGATCAATTCTACCATACGCGGCACAAACCCGAAGTGACACGAATCGTACAACACAGATGTTGGAGGCAAACGAAATGACGACATTGAGAAAAATAGTGAAAAAGACTAGAAGAAATCACATCCCCAACCAACACATAAGAAACGTGTTGCACATCAAGCCCATTGAACAAGGGGAAGAGTGTGGGACGCTCATATATCCAGAACTAACAGAACTAGAATGGTGAAAACAGCACGGGATAAATCACCGAGGGGAAAAAGAGACATAGGCAGACCCAGAAAGCGCTGAATTAAGTCACTGTAAAATATATACTCGTATATCTCTTGGAAAGAACAGGCGAAAGCCTACCAAAGAAGTATGAAGAAGGCGAACTACATACGTAAAAAACGTAACAGTTAATTGAAACGTAAGTAAATTTATGACAGCGCTTGTATTCACGGCAAAATTTTAGATGAATAGTATATTATAAAAAAACTATTTTATTGCTTTTCAAAATATTCGCCTTTAAGGTTTATATTCTTTTGCATGCGTTCGAACCAATTTTCGAAACATTTTTTTCACTCTGAAGTCGGTGTCTCGGAAACATGGTTTTTCAAGGCTTCAACAGCTTCTTGAGGTGATGAAAGTCGCTGTCCATGCATTTTCCTTTGACATTTGGGAACATAAAGAAGTCGTTGATAGAATGCGGGCAATGAGACATTAATTCGATGTTTTTCTCCTTCAAATAATCAATTGTTTGACGTGCTGTGTGTGCTTTCGTCGATGACTTCTGACAAACAAGTTGTTGTATACCATTCAGCGTTAACTGTTCTTCGATCCTCTAAAGGAATGGTTGCGACATGTCCAGTACAACCAAAGAAACAAGCTATCATTTTCTTGGAAGTGCTTCGTGAACGAACAACTTTTGTGGGAATCGGTTCATCTTGGAACACCCAAATACAGGATTCATACGAATATATGCAAGTTTCGTCAGCTGGTGCGATCTTGTATGCGGTTTTTACAGTTCCTCGGTCGAATTTTTTGAGCAATTCCTTACGCCAATTACAACGAGCTTTTTTTTTGAGCTTCGGACAAATTATGCGGAATCCATCGGGAACAGATCTTTTTCACAGCTAAATGTTTATGCAAAATCGAATGTACTGCAGTCTTCGATATGCCTAAGGATGCTTCTATCGCATTGTAAGATGCCGATCTCCTTCAATCATGTTGCGTTTGATGTTTTTTGGAATAACAACCGATTTTGGTGGACCTTAACGAAATTCATCATTGACGGACGCACAACCACGACGAAATTCTTTAAACCAATTGTAAACAGTCTTTTCTGATGGTGTTTCATTACCAAACCTTGAACGAAGCGATGTTGAGTTAGGATTTTACTAAAATCGTAAAAAGTGATCCTACGAAAACCTTCACGTGAAATTTCTATTTTTCACACAATTGCTTTCTTTAAACGCTCACTGTAAACAAACACCTCGGTCAATTTCTAAGCTGCCATTGTTTTCACAATAACAATGTCAAATTTTACGAGAATAGTAATAACACATCTCAATAGCGCCACCTAGTGGTCGTTTGTAAAAACTTAAAAGACTGCCCTCGTATTAATTAAAATTGTGTCCTGGTATAAAGTATTGTACAATTAGTAAAATGAAGAGGTTGACGACTTTTCAACAAAGAGTTGTCGGTTGACAACTGTTAAACGTTGTATTTGCAAATTATTGATTATTATTTCGTGTGATTTCATTATCATTTGGGATTCGTGTATGAAACTACAAAAAATAAATTGCTTTTAGATGTAATAGCATTCGGTAGATTTAACTTAACTATTCTTGAAGGTTTGCACGTTTGTTTTCCCGTCTGCTTTTAAATGCCTGTCAAAATTTTGGGTTGTCAGTGCAGGTCAGTATTGACGATACTGGCAAAAAAATGTTTTTTTGCAAAGTATAGCAAAGTAGGATTAATTGTATTGAAACAAATGTATGAAAATAGCTTCGATGGACATTAGTTAATTTAATATACCCTCAAATTCACCATTTAGCTCAATACACTTTCCTATATGTTTTGTTACAGACCGCCTAGTGTAACTTGAAATACTGTTGCTTTTTGGTTATTTCTAGCAATATTGGCAGTTTCCTGAATTTTTAGTAGTAGTTTGTCACAGCTCTTAATAAAGGCTTTAATAAACTAACTAAATTATCAACTTCATGTGGCTCCAACAGTTGCTATCAAGAGGGTTACAATCGCATGCATGGTGGCCACGGAAATTCCCTGCTACGACCATCTAGCGGTGTAGAAATCGTCGATTGAAATAGTCTCATGTTACACTTTGAAAAAGGGGTGGCGCGTCGTCCTGCAGAAACCAACAATTTTGACTTGATTCAAAGGTACGTCGTGTAACAGTTCCTCCAGATTACTTTCCAAGAAGTTCGTTAATAAGCTTTGGTACAAGTTTGCATGGATCTACGAAACAGTTTGCGATACCACGCTGAACATTAATAGAGAATGCATGTTGGAAATGTTTCTCCCTTGACAAATGTGGATTTTAGATTCTCCACGAGCGGCTATTTTTAGATTTAAAAAATTCTGCAGGAACATGTAGCTAGTATCTTGTTCATTAAGTAGAAATTGGGAAAACTGTAATCTACTTGCATGATTATCTGGTAATACATTTTGTATAGGAGTAAAGCAATACGGAAAAAGTTAATGTGTATTTTCTGCCACACAATCTACAGCTTAATTTGCTTGGTCTACACTTAACAATTTGGGACGTCAATTGCCATGTTTTGGTCGAACTGAACCTGTTTGCCGAATCGGTTGTAAAGGCTTTTACACAAACATTTTCTTGTGCATAAACGCAAACCATATCTCTCATTTTAGCATTGGAAAATTCTTTACGTCGCGGCATTTTGGTAAACACAAAACAGATGATACAAATTTCTATAACACCAAAATAATTAATTAACTTATCATTGTTTTTTTGCTGTAGATGACAAGAACTGCCCATTGATTTTGTGATCATGGCTACCTGATAACTGCACGTTTTGTGCTGCCTTCGAGGACGAGAAATTTCTCGTCTCACTTACGAGTATCGAAACGAGACTGACCTCATTTCGGGTCTCGTATTTTCGACGCGAGACGAGAAATGGTATTACGAGATATGAGACGAGACGAAAATTTCTCGGCGAGAAAACAGTGCTCAATAGATGTTAAAATCATAAGTTAAAACAAGAATATTTCACTTTAAAATAGCAATTTCATGTCATTTAATCATTTTAGTTTAGGACCGCACCTTTCAAATAGCTATTTATCAGTTACCCTTCTAATACGCGCGGCTTAGATTTTCCGTAATGATGATACACACTCTATACATCCGACCGTTTGAAATGGACTTTTACGAACATTTAAATAATTAGTTTGAAGAATGAAAGTTGTTGGATTGGTTATCTAATGAGTATGACCCAAGGGATATTGTATACACTATCTTACCTTGAAATAGCTTATCCTCTAAACATTTAAAAGGTTTATCTGTAAGGATGATTCAATGTGATTCTTTCTGCAAAGAGGAGAAACCCGCTATCTAGTCGGTACCGCTATCGTTTAATCTTCACTTCTCGGCATGTTTCGTATACATACGCGTTAAAATATCACAAGCATCAGCAGTGTTTGCAAAATAAATTTGTTAATGTAATAGAATTAATTGTGTAAGTTGCAATTTAACTTAAACAATGTGAATTATTAACTGATTTAAGTTAATTTACCACTAAACAATAACCGTTTCTTCACTATTTTAATTTTTATGGAACCTAAATGTCGTAAATGGCGTATTTCCAAATTTTAAGTTCCTGAACAAATTCCTGTCTTTAATGAATACCTAGTCAATCACTACTCCTATTACGAGTACGTATTTAAATTACCTACCAACCGGAAGCACTTTTACTAGATATTTTTATAAGAATGACAACGCCATAGCGTTTATTTGCACATTCACTTTATATTATATCTATAGCTTTTAAAACATGTAATTTATAACATAACAAAAATAATTGTTACCCGATTGTTAATAATTTCTTGGGGTACGTTACCGCAGCATTATAAATATGAATGTTAAATTAGTGACTAATGAATCAACAAGAACACAAGTAAAAACTGCAAATACCACCAATCCTTTATGTAAACCCTTCTATACGAAAATCTTTTTATTGTTAAATATGCAGTTACCATATTCTGTAGTTACGATGGAAATCTAAGAATGTTACTAACCCATCATTAAATGTGTGAACTTTCTAGTTCTCCTTGAAAGCAGCCCTACATTTTAGTAAAAGACATAATGTAGATACGAATTTTTCGTTGAGAAATTCGAGCCTCTCGTACCAGATTCGAGACAAGACGAGAAATTATTCGTACAAAATGAGACTGATTTTATTTTTCGTCTCCTAATTTCAAGACGAGACGAGAGTCGTATCATTTCCCGTCTCATATCGTAGCGGCAGCACTATGCACGTCGTAACGACAACCTTTAAGCTTTAACAAGCTTTTAAAGCGAACGGTTGTTTTTACGCATATGAACTTAGCATACCTTATTCGTGTGCTTTTTAATTCTGTTTCAAATGACAACCTAAAATTTAAACATTTTGGTCGATAACAAAGCTGCTGCTAACATAAAATTAAAGTGCTAGGTTTCGTTCCTTTTACAGTCTAGATTTTCTATTAGTGAAGTACATAATAATGTACAACATAACAAACCCTTAATAATGTACATTAATAAGAGCATCGCGACAGCGGAGAAAAGCGAGAGGAGGAGTAAATGGTCCAGGCTACTGGGACCACATTTTCTTAAATTTCTATTCATGAATAAGTTTTCAGTAGAAGGAAATCATAGTGCCAGTAACTTTTTTAATGTTTTAAGGGTTGTTCAGAATGAAATGTTGTTGTTTTTAGATTTCATTTAATGAAATTACGCAAAATCGTATTATTTACTATCGACTCACCAACAGATGCAGCAGCAGCAGTTGTTCCTGCTTCATTGACTTCTATGTAAGCCTTTTGGAGTACTGTGTCTATCTTTACGTCATATTTTTTGTCAATTATGCCGCTAAAATCGGCATTGCCATTGAAAGCATCCTGAATTCCCAACTGCAAAATAAAAGCTACTTAACATAACCGGTAATGACCGAGCCACGACTCAACTTACATCTTTTAAGATTGGTACGAAGTCAATGGTGCTCTCGGCTTTGAATTTAGGGAGATCAACAAGAACAGATTTCTCTTCAAATTTGGGAGCAGCAAAGACATCAGCTATGCGAGTTTCCAAAATACGCAAACCTTCAACATCGTCCGGCAAAACCACTACCATGGAGGCAACACCTCCGCGATAAGGCATCTCCACGAACTTAGCTTTTAAATCGAGGCTTTCGTAGTAATTGAGATATGTAAGTAGTCTCATCATGTCAGTGTTCACTTGTTGCTTAGAATTTAGATGGAACGGCTGCTGATCGGTCGAGTCGGGGTCGAATTCGTTTTCCCATTTTCCGTGGAAGTACATGGCGTTGATGAGTACAATAAGGGTATCTTTGTTTAAAAGTTCCGGTGAAACAAGGTTGGCTATTTTTCCTTGGGTTTTAACTTCAACCCATTTGTTCATTTTGTCAGCACTTCCAGTGCTGTCGCCAAAATTGATGTTTTCCACTTCAGCGGCAAAAACATCAACGGCTTTACGTTTATATCTTCTATTGATTGCGATTCCGTCTTTAACGTAGATTTTGTTGGCACTGCTTAGTTGATATTCACTGTTGTTCGTTTTAAGGGTTGAAGTCAGTTGGGAAAACATTTTTTGGAGCGTTTTTTGATTTTTTGGAAGATGGAGTCCAGAAGAGAGCTGCCGGGCGGTTTGTCCTCTGGCTCCATTCTGAGTAACAGCAAGAACGATTTCCAAGGATAAGGGAGACACGATAAAATTGTCATTCTTGGATGCTTTGAGTTTCTAATGGCAAACAAGATAATTCTTAGTTAGAAAAAGTACTGAGAAAACAGATTGTAAAGAAAGAATACACCTTGGTTGAGTTCTAATGATATTTATAATTCATTTTTTCAGTATAACCGGAGAAGTAGATACACATTACAAAGTTAGAAGGTACACTAAATAGCTTCTATTATGGTCAAGCATATACTCGTATTTTGTAATCAAGATAAAGGTTGCGGACTTACCCAGGAACATACCCAACTAGCGACAATAATTTGTTAAAGATAAGCGGTAGGATAGACAGATTAAAGTGGGATTCAAATAAATTCTATGAGCGGAAAAATTGAATGGTTTTTGTAGAACAAGTTCAGGTGGAAGGGAATGAAGAATTTAAAAAATCTTCCTACACAGAATATATAAACAACAAAGGATAACATATATTTATGTTAATATTTATAATATTGTATATAGATGCAATCAATTGTTGTCGATATTCTTATGTCTAAGCCTACAAGAAACACATCATAACCTAACTTAGTAATTTATTTCATTAAATAATAAATACCTCACTTATCGGGAAGTTTTTTTTTATTTCAAATAGAAATTTTCAAGAGGATGGGTTTTCAATATGGTTTATTGTAGTTTTCAACTAAGGAAAGCAACTCATACCGTTGCTTTAAAAATAATAAAGATTCTAGCTGTTTCTGAATATGTGAAGAGCTATTTCGTTGCACTGTATTTTTAATAGCAGCTAGCGTTGGTTCTCCAGTTGTGAATCATTTGTTGGTGGTTTTTGTAAGTCGTTTATTGCTTTAGCAAACAATATTATTATTTAAAAAAAATTGATTTACGTTAAAATGTTCAATTAGGTATGCCAATATAAACTATTTTTAGGGCTGGTTTATGGAATACATTCAATATTCCATTTAAAGAAACTAATGTTGAATGCCAGTGTGCAAAAATAATAGGCTGCGTCCAAAATTAACATATGCCATTTTTCGTATTGTGCATACTCGTATTTAAAACAAAGAAAGAAATTTTCCAATACCTGTCCAAATATTGAAGTTACAACTTGTAAAGCGATTCACAAACAGCCTGTATAGTGCCGTGAAATCTGCTTAATAGAAGGGCCTCTAGCTATTTGATGGAATCAAGAATAAACACACGTGTGCTCTCGCCAATACAATTTAAACCGTATGACAGCAACGCTATATTATGTAGAAAAATAAAATCCAGTACCAATTTAAGCTGCGCCAGTCTAAAATATGAGCTTCCGTCATGCCTGCATTTATATCGTATATTGTATACAAACTGTAACGAATATATCGAATATATTGTGTGTTTACAAACTAAATGTTTGAATTTTGATTTAAAATAATGTACTCCCTGCAGATAGCAGCTGCTCATCCTGGAAATATCGCACAAAAAGTTTAAAATTTTTAGCATCTCTAGCTTGCCTTAGTCAGAAAATGTTTAGTTCCATACAAGTTTTAGCTAAATGTATATGTTATTGACGTGCACTCAAGGATTTGTTATGTTATAATATGTTTATGGGGTCGTTCATACAATGAAATTGTCTCTCAACACTTCGACCTATGTAGATCTTTTGTGTAACCCTGCTAACCTAGTGTTACCCCTCAAGTGGTAAGCTTCTTACGAACTTTAAGATCTTCCTGGGAGCAGCTTGTATACACCTTCCCGAGGTTTTGTAACCTTTGGTGGGTTATAACTTCGCAGTTGCAGAGGATATGTTCCGATGTTTTTATCGAATCTTCACAGAATCGACATAGGTTGCTCTAAGCGTTACCCATTAAATTGAGATGGTGTCTCAGATGGCAATGTCCAGTTAGAAGGTTTGTTAATAAATTCGATGAAGTCCCAGTGCTCATATTGGGGTAGATTGAATAAATATAATAAAAAACCAATGTCAATTCCCACAAAATTTAATAAAAGACCAATGTCGATTCCCACAAAATTCCCACAATTTTGTGAGAATCGACATTGGTTTTTTATTATATATAGAAGGTTTGTCATATTCCTTAGCTCCTGTTTGCCGAGTTCAAGCAGTTCGCGTGCTCTGTTTGGCGAGTGATGTATAAATCCTTTCGCCTGCGTTAAGCCTGCAATGTTGTTCCAGTGGGAGACTCTTCCCATTTATTGATCTCTACCTTTACGTGGCTTTCTGCTACGCCGCAGGAAGGTTCCGGACCAATGAAAGGAGTCTTCCTCATTTCCAGTGGTGCCCTCATAGCCTGGCATTCACATCAAGATGATTCTGTTGTTCTCTGCCAGTTGATTTACAGTTTGTAGACATTGCCAGGCAATTCCAGACTGAAGAGAGTAAGAACTCAGAGCTCTAATGCTGCTTGCCTGTCTGAGAGGATATAGATTCTAGCTCTACTATAGTTTTTTCTTGGGTATATTTGAGCACAAACATCTATAGCATAGGCCCCCGCTTGGAAGACCTATGCCCACGCCGGTGGTTGTTTTGGATTCATCCGTGTACCACACGATTGGCCCCTTTTCTAGTGTTAACTGGCGTTAATATGTCAATTGGTTTGGACAGAAATTCTTCTTGGCATTTCTTTAGAATTTCTAGGTGTCCAACCAGGTCTCTTGATTTGAATTTCTTATTTAGTTGCAATCTGAAGGTACTTAGCAGTACAATTTTCCTTATTTGTCGATACAAAGGAAGAAGGTTGGGCATAAGTTCTGTTGCTGCTGTTGGGCAGGCGTGCATGGCACCAATAACTCCCATACACTACACTTTTAGCAGCTTGTTCTGCTACTTTCGTTCGTTTTTGTCCACCACACTAGAGATGCGTAGGTGGTAATGGGTCTTACCACCGTTGAGTATGACCAAAAGATTATTTTCGGGTTTATCCCCCAGGTTTTGCCAAAGAGCCTACGGCAAATTCAAAATGCCGTTGTTGCCCTTTGTGTGGTTCTTTCACGATGCGGATTGCAAGTGAGTTTCTGGTCGAGAATAACTTCTAGATATTTAATTTCGTTGGAAAACTGTATTTGTATGCCATTCCTTGTTGGAGGCGTAAGAAATAATCACCCCTTTTTAGTGAATCACACAATGACCGTTTTGCTGGGATTTACAATTAAGTTCTCTACCTGGCACCAGTCAGTAATTTTATTGAGAGCATTCTGCATGAAATTGGAAATAATCCTGTCATGTTTGCCTCTAATAGTGACTACTAAATCATCTGTGTAACCCTGTATATTTATTCTAGAGTCACTCGTTCTTTTAAGAAGATCATCAGTGACCATAGACTACAGTAGGGGCGATAGTACTCCACCAAGGTGAAACCCCTTAGTGGCTTTAACGATCATCGATTCACTTCCTAGTTTTGCCGTTATCTTTCGATTTTTTAGCATGGATTGCATCCATGTTATGGTTGTAGGTTGTATACCTTCGTATTCCATAGCTGTTTTAATTGGCTTGTAGGAGGTGCTATCAAAGGCGCCCTCAACATCAATGAAAGCATAAAGCGCTATTTCTTTTGTTCAGATTGGTCCTTCAATCTTATTTATAAGATTATGTAGGGCAATTTCGGTAGATTTGCCTTCTTGTTTGTCATAAGGCGGTGCTTTAATCAGAAATTCGCTTCTTATGTATTTGTCCACGTTCTTAAGGATTTAAGGAGATCCTAAACCGACATTCAAAATCAAGTATATCGTTTTACATAAACAAACCATTATATTTATTTCCAACTTTGCTTGTAAATTTAAATAACTAGGTTATAATCTTAGCAGTTGCTCTGGTTTCGTAGTAGATAAATATTGACATTGGAAGTATAACACCTTTTAACATCTCTCTAATACCCAAATTAACATGAAGGTAAAACCTGCTGATCATATTTGAACCCTCATCAACCACTATAAATCCTACTTTTACCAGATTACCAGATTTCAAAATCGTTTTAATTAAAACATATGAAGTCATAGTACATACATGTACATTTAACAAGAACTGTTTTTACCCAAATTTAAAGAAACACTTACTGTGTAGAGGTCGGTAGTAAGCTGTATATTTCCTACAGAAAAATCCTTCAGCAGGTGCGACGCGTCCGCTGCTAGAGCTGACGTAAAAACGAGTAGTAGTAGAAACTTCATTTTGAACCTTTAATCAAATATTGAAAACTAATAGAATATTATTGGGTATTATTCGTCCAAGAACACAACCTTCTTCCATTCAAACAGCAATCGCCCGAATTGCCGTTAAGAATAATAGTTGAAGGCCACATTTACTTTGTGCAGTTTGTTGGCACAAGTACTTGCTTTCCGTTGTTGACGTATTGCCAATTGCATTTATACCAGAAAAACTAGCATTCAAGTGAAGTGCAGTCGCCTAGATTTTTGCGTTCTATGGTCTTATACTACATGAAACTCCTCATGTAGGTACACATTGTTACAGCTAATACATATGAAGCAAGTCAAAGCGAAACTTAGCGGCCAACCACAAGTGGATCAAAATATAGATTCAAGGGTTTTAAAAAACGCGAGTGAATTAAAGAACATTTGGTTTAAGAATGCTAATAAAAATCTTAAAAGGCGGTCATTTCAACCATATAAGGATGTAAATGAACTAACTGTTACGTGATGTGAGAGCGCACGGTCTCGTGGGTTACCTATTAGTGGCCGTTTACTACAAGAAAAATCGCATCATTTTGCCAAGTTGTGTCGATGGAAAAATGGCAGAGGAAATACTATCAATTTTGCTGTGCCCAATGTCGCTGGCGAAAAGGAACCACCGCTTGTGATTAACAAGCCTTTACGAACCTGTTGTTTTAAAACCATTGCTATGTCGAATTTAGAGGTGAAATGGTATGCAAATAAAAAATCATGAGTGACTGGAGAGATTTTTGCAGATTGGTTACAACAATTTAATGAAAATGTTAAATCAGAGAATAGAAATGACAACGCCTGGTATCATTCTAAAAATTTAAATTTGACACACGTTAAGTTGGTGTTCCTTCCCGCTAACACGTCAAGCAAACTACGGTCTTTGGACCAAAGAATTATTCAGACTTTTAAACTTCATTATCGTCTACGAATTCTATCAAGACTGGATCAAGTCAGTAATGTTTAAGAGCTCGCATAAAAATCTCCGTTTCTGATGCAGTACAACGGATAGTAACAGCTTGGTCCAATGTTCAGTCACAAACAATCAAAACGTGTTTTGAGGCAAGTGGAATAGACCCCAGCCAGACTGCAAATGAAGGACTACAAAGTGACGATGTTGAAAAGCAATTAGAAAAACTGGGAAATCTGATGAATGTGGAAATTGATACAAACGCAAACGAAGAAATTCCATCATTCGAGCAACTGGGGGACAACTGGGAAAACGAACTTTTACAAGCTGCAATAAGGAAAACGAAAATGAGGATGCTTAAGAGAATGACAATAATAGTGACATTGAAGATGAAGATGTCTTGCAAGCATCAATTCTTATTGGAGAGTGTTTAAATTATTTAGTTAGGCTCAAAAATGTAGCTGACGACTTACGATGAAACAAATCAGTATTAGGTGAAATAGAAACACCACTTGAAAAACGAATTACCTAAAAAAATTTTAAATTAAAAGTTTTCCCATAAGGGGTTGAAACGCGTTAATGTGTATGTACAATATCTTTCTTTCATTTAAATTCTGTGCTAATAAATATTTGAAAATTAATTTGGTTTACATTTTATTCTACAATTTCAGAAATAGATTACAATTTCCAAAGAAACGGGCCCTTTAAAAGGCCATTTTTTAAACGAACCAGAGGTGCTCGTTTTATAGAAGTTTTACTGTACTTGATTGCAAGCTATTGTGCAAGCATAACTTAAATGTTGTAAATGCAGCCTTTACTTACAACTCAATGTTGTGGCACACGATCATGCACCGGACACTAGGGATAAATTGGAGAGAAAAAGTCAATTGCATTTGCCATTTATATACTTAAAAGACCTTAAAATGAAATGGATATTATCGTAAAAATAATGTTAAGTAATGCCCTAATCAGTAAAAGACATAATTTAGTGAAATAAAATGCGAAACAAAGTGATTGGGCAATAAACAATAAGAAATTAAATATTAATGAAGTTCAATGCACATGAGAGTAGTTTGAAGTTAATTTTGGTGAAAGAGGTATTACAAATGACATTATCTGCGAGTTACACGGTTCCGGATCTGCTTAGGCAGTGGTGTGTATAACACTTGTAACTTATGGTTCTATGACGTGTTAATTAAATTTTATATGTAAGTATATTGTCCTCATGTATGCATTTGACACTATTTCAATAAATGCAACTGCAGCGATATGTTTCAACATTTCATTATTCTGATGTATTTATTTTTTAAACAATTTTCATTACTATTAGTAATTGCTAATATAACTGATTCTTGACTTGAAAAGTAAATATATAGTGCACACCGTTTAATACTAGTAAATGACGAAACCATTCTTCTGATGCAACAAAATGTTCTATGTCTTTTTTGTTTCTTTGTCAGTTCTTTCACTTTCTGACGCATGAATGGGCTATCTATATATCCATGTATGTAGAGTAAGATTGACTGACCTATACACAGATTAAAAAGGTACAAGACAGAATAGAGGACAGTTAATTCGTATAATATTTGATTTATAAATATCCCTAAAAATTACAAGCTTCAGCAAATATTAAAATGAGAACATTCATTTTGACTGTAATATTTGAAATATCCCTAAAATTTGAGAATATTCCCACATAACCAAAGTTAACCTTGACTGTCCAAAACCTGATCATTTCTTAACCTATAAAGATGACCTACCCGGGGTAACTTATAGGCATCCTTTGTGCATCCGCAGCGGTTACAAACTACAGTATCCGTTACGTTCAACTTAAAGTTGAGAATTAGTTGTTCTAAATGTTAACTTTATCGCAACCAAAAAGGTTAACTTTTAACTAACTCTCAAAGTGCACCTTATAGCTACGTATTTTTAAAGCGGCCTATAGTAGTTAATTTTCAGTTACATGCTCAGTAACAGGTTTTACAAGTCAATATAACGATGACAAATGCTTACGAAAAAATAATCATTATATTTAGTTGATAATAGTTGCACATGCTGTTGTGAATAACTATATTACCACTGGGTTTTAAATTACTCAAGTCAATTAAGCTATTGACCGAATATCTACTTCAATGTTGTAATTAGTAGAAAAAATATTGACAACTTGAACTTAAATGTAATATAATTATTGTATATTTCCCATTTTTTGAATGATGTATTTTCTTACTAAAATGAGTAACAAATACAGTAACAGAAAAGTTATTTATTAGCCCAAAATACAGTAAACCATATTACTTGTTTATTGAAGGTATCTCCTAAGATAATTTTTGATATTCCTTTGACATTTTCCTTCGCTAAATTTGGACAACTCTCCAGTTGCCCTTGAGGTCATCTAACAGTTAATCCAAGGAAATTTTCACATCTGAAGTAAAGTTAATTGAGAAAATATAGCGGAAACCGTATTTTTTAAATCATTAGCTGATGTTATGGTATTTGAATAATAATATGGTTTCCATGAAATTTGTCCATACAAGTATTCGGTAAACATGGAGCACCATATTGTTTAAAATTATCTATAATCCTAATCGTCATTGTATTATATCAAAATATTTTAAGAAGTATATAACTGTTAGGCCGTATTTAAGATTATTAATCAAACATTTTGTTATTGTACAAATTTTTGAATTATATGCTTGTGTAGTGGACGTCACACCACAGCTTAGTGTATCAACACAACTCTCTCCTCTTCGCACTCTATCTAGGATTCATTGAACAATAAGTAGGACAGAGTAAGATGAACTGACGGACCAGAAAAACAGACGTGTTGACTAACGGACGTGGTCTTCGTTTGCAAAAATATGCGGTTACATTTTACTGGTAAAATGACATTCTTCTTAACTACCATTATTGTGATAAACTTTTCTTACGTAAAAGGTGACCGTTAAATGCTTGCAGTATTTGTTCAAATTAATCCATAGCCAAATAGCAATAATGTTGGGGAATATCCAAGTTTCTTCTAGAATCATTTTAGATTAGTCATAGGTACACTTACGTACTTGTCTTTAAAATTTCCAGCAGAACCGAATTTACTTAAAGGGATAAGTAGTTGGATTAAAACATTCTATTATTCTTATTTAGTTGGTATTAGGGGTTTTTCTTAGAAAACATAACATCCGGATAAGTAATAAACGTGGACCGTTGTATGTACAACATGAATTATTGTTTGCATCGTAAGGCCGTAAGGCATGCGCAGTATCTTGTCACGCCTATTAAAATTCACACACAAAAATAATAATAATACCAAAAATATTAGTGAAAAAGTCCAAACCCCTCTTCCTACTACGCCACTGATCTGCAGATGAATTACTCAAATGATTATGGTAGCATCCCGGAGAACTCAATCGAAAATGGGCTGAGTTCAAAAAAAAATAAATTAATAGGCGCCACCGACTTCTAAACTTACTAACACAATCCTACATATAAAAAATTAGAAAAGTCGGATTCTCTGGTCCAGCATTCACCTACCTTTCCTTTTGTAGTAGTTCTCTCTTTAATCTGATATTCAAGATTATCGTCGTAAATGAAAAGACAATTTGCAAGTAAGTTAAATTTAATATTCAACAAATGATCTCCCATGAAACGGTTTCGAATGTAACATAATAATGTTAGTGAAGTCAATTTTACGTAAAGGGTAAACAATCACCCTACTGAAAGCTAAACTCCCACAAACCCTAGATAATTAATGCGTAACGAAAGCACATAAATAATTAATAAACTTAATAATCAAAACGCATACCACACGAAGAGATCTCCACGATTTGGCGAGCGATAAAAATAAACCATATAATTAATTAAAACCCAACTTGAACTACAAGACGCAATAATACACGACGGTTGGAGTACCCTGTATATCAAAAAGCACGTAAAATTGCTGTACTATTACAAAATAATTATAAAGTATGTAAATCCCCAATATCATAAATTTTATACGATTTATGAAGTTTAACAGTATACGAATAATTATTTCTACGAAATTGAAACAATTTATCAATAAATCGACAATAATTCCAGTTAAAAATACACTTCCCTTTAGTTGATTTCTTATCTGTGGAACGCAGGCCTACAGCACAGAAGACCTCGAACACAGATGGTCCGGAAAATCCAGGTATCTTCGCTGCGAAGTGGCTCGGGATATGCGGGAAATGTAAATTTTCTGACCGTTATCACTTCCAATCCCTATATGGACGGATTAATTACCCCACACTGCGTGCCTAAATTTTATTAAAGTACATAAGTTAACAAGCAGATCCAGGAGAATCGAACAAGACAATCGCTCGTGAAACAAAACTCACCAGATGCTTTTTATACTGGCGTGAACACTAGCTTCCTCAACTGTGGTATTTAATATCGGAAAAACTTCCTGAGTTGATCACTTCCAATCGAAGAAACAAAAACTCTTAAGTGGCGTAGATTTTTAGAAAGGAATAACTTCCCTGTCAACAATGACTAATTTGAATCTACGACACAAAAATACCTCCAGAGAAAAGAATCGTAGTAGCTTGTACAACGAACTACGTACCACTGTCTTGTACCCAAAAATCTCCCCTCAAAATTTGAAACTTGGACTTGCCCAAAATTCTACAGGTCGACCAACTTCGAAATATATACTTTACTAAAAGTGGAAATATCACCAGACGCAACACGAGTTGTCTAAAACTAGGCGTAAGAAACGTTACAATCTCTCGGGGATCAAAGTATGGCTATTCTGTAATCCTTCCTTCCGAGAAGTAGCATTTCGATTTTCAATTAGTATTCGCAAGTTTAGTATGTGCATCATATTACGTAATTATTAAGGTAAGTTTATATTTTTTCATTTTTGGCTAAGGTTTACCGTTTTTCAATCGATGAAGTGCAGATGTACCACAAGTATTCTAAAGGACATAAGTACAAACTTATTAGGCAAACCAAAAATGATTTCTTAGTACCAGTGATGGCGCTGTCTCTGTGAAACCCGTTGGCAACAAGCCAACGCTTTGGTACAAAGTGTTTATTTTATGCTATTGCGTGTTAATTGAATATTAGGCTGTGACAAGAGCTGCTAACTCATTTTTTATTTTTTAGGTTAAGCATTTATCAGCTGTTGGCGGCACTAGCTTTGGACATGCAACTACAAGAATATGGTCCATTATGGTGACAGATACGATCAGTAATGGATTAAGCTGGATCCGGTGCCCATCAGAAACTCAAACTGCAGGGATTGAATATAAATCGAATAGTCATTGGTATGTTATACTTTCGTTACTATAACCTCTTATAATTTAATTACATTTACACTGAATATCTCGTATCTATTTTTATATTTGACGTAATTTATGCATTTTCGCACTTCATAATCTAGGAACTATTTGATAACATAATTTATCTCATTTTTTAAATTTATGTTAAGACGTACATTTTTCTAAAACGTTATAAAATCAGGTAAACTGTTAAATATTTCTCTGTGAGAAAGTTCATGGGGTTGCTTGAAGCCTTTCTTTAGGTAATTTCTCTTAATAGTTTTTACCATATTTGTATCAAATCAAAGAAATTTAATAAATAGTTATCGTTTATCATAGCGGAATAAATATAATTAACATTTTCGCGTCCATTAGGATCAATGTAACACCAGTCTGTATTTGTTGGATAACATTTTTTGCTATAATGTAACCACCCCGTTTAGTTTCATGATATTGTGTTTTACATAATTTAGGAGGGGGGGATTTATTTAAAGAAGCATATATTACACAACATTAACACGTTTAAAAACTCGAAATGGTTTATTTAATTACCACAAATACCTATAAGGGTAAATTGGGTTATTGGGTTAATACTAGAAGTTGTAAAAATTATATATATACATATATGTCGAACAGATAAGTTTTGTTAACAAATTATTGTTTTTTTACAGTTGCAGTACGATAGATTATACCGGGTGCCACGGGAGTGGACATTTTGTCCACTTCTAAAGTTTGGGTCCGGAAGTCTGCAGAAAGACTCAAGAAGCTTTTGTAAAAATTCTGGTATATGATATGTTAATAATTTATTGTATTTAAAATAGGTTTATGATAATAAATAGCAAAATTTTGTACACGCACTTTTTATTTACACATTGTGAAAGAAATTGTACCTTTTTGAAATGCTGCAATGGACATTACTTTGGGTATGTCGAGGAGGTGCCCAAATTATGATTTTCAAGGTTAACTTTTGGACATCTTTTATTGTTAACCAAAAGATGGTTTTTTAGGTTAACTTTTAGACATCTTCTAAGGTTAACCAAAAGATGACTTTCGAGGTTAGCCTTTCAACATCTTTTATGGTTAACCAAAAGATGACTTTCAAGGTTAACTTTTGGACATCTTTTATGGTTAACTTTTTACCGACTTTATGGATGCCTTAGGGTTGCTCTATGGTTAACTACTTTGTGACATAGTTAACCTACAGGATATCTTTTGATTAACTATTGGTGACCTTGTATTTTTGAGAAGTTAACTTTTAGTTATCTTTGGTTGTTTCTTTATTTAGTCAAATACGTCATAACCACTATCACTTATAATACAACCTTCAAACGTACTATTTATTCCTTAAAAGAATTGCAAATTTAGTACATTTTTTAAAACCAACCTCATACGAATGTAATGCTTGAAATGTTTACTACTTTCAAATTGAAGCTGTTTATATAGAATATATCTTTTAACCCATTTTTGGGTCAGAATGGTTCCATAATGTTATTTGATCCGTAAATTGTTGGACTTCGTTAATATAACCTTGCATTGAAAATACTAAACACCATTAATTTTATTAAACTCGTACTTAATCAGATTATTTTAAATTCTACTTAAAAATGTGTTACTTTAAAATCACATGAATTAGAATCGTTGATGTTAAATAAATTAAACATTTGAACCTTTCTTCCCATAACTCAAATTTGACGTTTCGTACTCGGTTGACACTTAGTTATGTCATTCGTAGGGATGAAACAAAACACAATAGAAACCATAAGACAATTACTACGCCACGTATGCAGAATTCCAATTCAATTGTTGAAGACGCTTTTTTTCTTTGAATTTGCTGATGTGGTTATTGGAAATGATGCAAATTCACGAAAAAACAATAAAAAACGTTCATGAGTCAAACTATTTTAGTGATTTTTATAATTTTGTAATAGCCCATTTTATTTAATATCGCTAGTCTCGCATTTGCCATAATTATATTTAAATAAGGAAAAATGAACTTGAAGTATTTGTTATAAATTGGAACTTGCCTGGAGTTGCAAATGTACTGAATGTTACTTTTCACATGTAGAGAGAATTGTCAAATACGCATAATTTTATTTATTTATATAATGTACAGCGACTTCATTGTGCCAAGTTTTGTGCCTAAAAATGTTATAAAATTAACATTTTGGTCGCGATACCGTTACGCTGCTCTAAACAACTACACACATACGTGGCAGTCGTCAAGGAAAAGCAATCTACATTAATATTATGTGCGGGTCGTCAGGGAGACCAACAGTACAAATAAGGAAAAGACGAAAACTTCACGCCAACACATTGAAACGTGACGTAATTCTAATTCTTATAATCAATCAGAAGACAGATCACAATTCCCGAAATTACCTAAATCTAAATTTTACAAATAAGTTTTCTATATCTTAAATTACCCTAAATCTGAATTAGATTTCTGATTCTCCTCCAAGAAATTCCATATATTTTTATTTCCCATGCGGGCGTAATATGATGTATAATAAGCAAATAAATATTTTCTTTTAATAAAATGACCTATTTATATTAAATTAAGTTACATTGGTTATTAAAAGACATTTTGTTCTTTATATATTGTGGTACAAAACAGCATTACAAAAATCCGCATAGGAAAGTCGAAGTTCACACAAAACACATATTTGTTTACTTATCACAAATGTTCCAATACACCTCTCTTTGCATATAAGAAACTACAAATAGAGATGGCAAAATCTTCAAATGCTGCTATACTAACAAATACCACACATCAGCCTGTATTCTCGAAAATTAGTTTATTTCATGGATCCCACAGTTTTGATATTGCTACACATTTTAATATATTAACAATCGATGTAACTCTTAAACTGTTCTCATCAGAGAAATTTGTTATTTCTAGAAATTCATAACAATGGACTTGTTTACTTTGCAATTGGTGTTGTTAATTTGTATGTCTGTTTGAAAGTAAATAGGGAAACACAAATAGCATGTCAAGAATTTCTTTATTATTATTATTTAATAATTCATCTTTCAACCTTTAGTAATTATGCACTGTAGTTTTGAAATTAAAGAACAAACGACGCAATATTTTATTTTGCAGCGTATTAAAACCCTGCGATTAAAAGACAATTATTTGCTTATGAAAATCGCCAGATTTATTAAAAAATAGCAATTCGAAATGTAGCTTATTTGATACGAGGCGGGATATACGGACCAGAATAATAGAGAGAAGACTGCGAAGAGAAATAGAAAATAAAATGGAAGAAGAACAAGCCGCGTTTAGAAAGGGTAGGCAAACGAATGACCATATATGCATAGTACGAGAAGTAATAGGAAAAATGATGGAAAAAGGACAAAATCTATACTTAACTTTCCTAGATCTGAAATTAGCCTTCGACAATGTCTCAAGAGATTTAATGGGAAATACTAAACGAAAGAAATTTATCAGGCAAATTAATAAACGTAATTAAAGGCACAATAGAGTAGTAGGCGTAATAAGAATAGAGGATTGATAACATTATTAGAACAAAATGTTAATGTTAATGTTATATCTTAATTTAGAAGTTTATTGTTTGTCACCTAGTATTTTACAGTTAAGTTTCTTACCTCTTAATTAGTTAGCTATAGTTCTGTTGCATTTATTTCATACTTCGACATATAGATGGCATTTCAATTTTGTTCAATTTAAAGTTACTAGATGTTTGGAAAGTACCGCAAATTGTCCGCCATGTTGGGGCGGAAAGTGGCGGGAAATTTGAATTGACGAAAGATTTTAACTGGGTCAGCTCACGGCCAACGCATGGCCCGCCGCTAGGGCTCGGCGAAATGCAAAGTAAAGATTAAAATTCGGATTTGAAATAATATAATTTATTTTTGTAATACTGCTCGCATAGCCACACTACGACTGATTTTAACATCATAATTATTAATGTTCTTAGATTTTGCCGATAATACAAAGTATAAACGAATTTTAACAAATAATTTAGTTATTTTTGAAATAATATTATGACATTGAGGATAGTTTCTCAAAGGAATCTCTTGTAAGTTTATGAAACCGCCTACGCTAAGAGAATTTGACATAAGTGCGTTCTCATTCCGACGGAATGATTTTTCAATTTTCAGTATATAGTTGAATAAGTCCATTGTTGGATAAATTAGCACATTTTTCTTGAATTCCTTCAATTTTATAAAAATAGTGAGGGAAGTTGAGTCACTATCCTGGTGTTGCACACTGTTGAAGAATTCTTCACACACCACATAGTTTTTTCTAATTTTATAAATTATGAAACCTAGTAAATAATACAACGTTGCTTCCACATTTTTTTTGAAATGTACCATACTAAAATCATCAGTAAACATACTAAAATCAGATAGTAAACCATCCATATCCAATATTCCATTTTCGTCTCGAGCAGGCTGACTGCTTGTTCTTCTAGCCATCTCAGCTTTCTCTTAAGCTTTAATATGTTCACAGTATTGCAGTATGTAACTGGCTTCATCGTTGTCATAACTCATTCCTCTCCCTGTTGTCTCAAATTGAGACATACACACTAATCGTAGCGAGACTTTGAATAAGCAGGCATCAGGAATAGGTTGTCGAGCTCTAATTGAAGAAAACGAATTTTCTAATGCATCTTGTGTTAAACGACTTAAAAGTACGTATCGAAAATTATGCTGTTCCAAATAGATTGTTTGAAAATCCAAGGCGGTTTGTGTTGATAATAAAACTCCACTTTGAAATGGCATCCACCTATTATTTATTTTCATATTGTACATCAGTTCTTGCACTGATTTCAAAAAACTGATTGTCTCAGCATAAATTTCTTCATTGCACCTTGATAATGCAAAAGTAAGACAGCGGCCGGTCATCAATTGGAACTATTTGTGCATTGTTTCCAAATGTAATATAAGAGACCCGCTGCGACAGCGTGATTTATTAGTGCCACACTGAGACTCACATTCATTTTATCAAAATGCGAAGGAGCAATTATATTATCTTTCAGTCTTGGACATATCTTCAAAACATCGTTTTTATCTAAAGCATGTAACTGTCTGATGGGTTCGATGGATACTTCGTTGAATGATAATCCATACTTTTGAACGACTGAGTCACTAAGAATAAATTTATATCCTTTTCTGAAGGCGGCTGCAAGATTTTTGAAGACGTGAACAGGGTCAGGAGTAAAAAAAAGCTTCTGATCGGCGCTGCAAGGATGTTGAATGAAGTTTTTAATGGCGCAATGTTGTCCTACTACTATGTTTAACATTTTCCATAGACTTTGATTTTGGGAACCCATATCAGAGATGACAGCTTGAATTGTACTCCAATATGATGAGCTCGCTGAATTATTTCAGTTAATCTACCGAATACGTCCTCAGGGCTGAAAGAACTGCCGGTGAAGTCATAACCCACAATTTGCTTCCATCTACTTGATACGCCCCCAAGCATATAAGAAAGTGCATGTGTGGCTGCGTTTTCAGATTTTTCCTTATTTGACAAGGTAAGTGTGGGCCAACCAACAACCATAGACAGTGTATTGTCCCACTGAAGTCCTGGTCAGATTGCTATTTCATCGAAAATCAAGGTTTGCATGTTTCTCTTCTTCCTTGAAGCTTTTGAGCTAAAATAAAATGTGCATTAATTCAATCGGAGTTTACTCAATTCCCTCAAAATCCCTCAACCAACACTAACTTTGAGTTCTACCAGCTTGAAACTTCATCTAGTATACCTGGCTTGAATTTTAAAGTCCGAATACGATGTTGTAATGTACGTGGACTTGGAAATGGAAGATGTTGCTTACGAATTTCTTCGTATCCATTTGTACCACAAGCCATGTATAATCTTTTGTAATTGTTTCTTCAGACCAAGAAGATCCTCTACAATTGTTTGTTTGCAGAAACTCCAATTGATCCTGGTTAAAAATCTTCTCTAGATTTGTTGGGCATTTTTTTTTTAATTTTTTTTTCATAATATCGGCAGTTCCTTAAAGCTACTTTCAATATTTTCTTCAGTTCCTCAATATTCTTCGTGGTTTTATCAACTATTTCATTAATCTCAACCTCCTCCTCTGGTTCTAAATTGGTTTGAACAGAAATCTCAACCTCCTCCGGTTCTAAATTGGTTTGAAAAGAATCATCATCTACCTCCACTTGTGGTTGCTTGGGTGTTATAGGAGGTTTATCTTCATCTATCTTTCGCTTTTTTGAAATAAGCAAATCCGGGAAAGATTCTGATTTTAGTAATTTCCTCCCATCTTTTCTAGCATTTTCGAATTGCGTTTCCTAAAAATGTTGCTAGAAAAGTCAATTAATTTTTATTGTTGTCTTAAAATATTACGTTCTCATCACTTACTTCGCAAATTTTCGCGTTTAAAGGAAGATCTGGGCGGTTAATGAGTTTTAACCACAAGTTTGTTCGTTCCACATTTAATCCAGCACGTGGTATACGAAATAAACGAGAATTTTTGCTGTTACTGCTACATCCGGTAACCGAACACCATGGCATTTTGTCTCTGAATGAAACTAGAAACTAGGGCACAACGTTCACTTAGTTTTCTACAAAGTTTTCAATTTGAAAATTGTTGTCTATCGAATTGACGTAAATAATCTGTCAGTCAGCCATTTTGGGGCGCTTTTATTGTTAT
>JABXWE010000066.1:0-31797 GCA_014611495.1 Limonius californicus
CAGAATCATCCAAGTGAATAATAGCTATTCTACACGAGTAGGAGACTATACTTTCTCTACGACTATTTCATAGGAAGTTAAATTTTTGGTCTGAATCAGTATTATAAAAATTTTGCTTTAGATGAACGTATATCGGTTCACTAGCCACAACGATTTTATGCCGTGTGTACTGTTTCTGCGATTTCCTCGGCAGTAAATTACACGTCGTTTTCCAAGCGCTAACATGCCACGCCCATTGGATTCTGATTCATTATCCCACCGTTTTTTACAGAATCCAACGGCAATGGAGAATATCTATCATTCTTCAACTAAAAAGGTATATGTAACGAATACATTATATTATAGTCGTAGAGAAAAAATAGAACGTAAAACTTTGCCGCTAAATAGAAAAATATAATTCTGAACCCCACTATAAATCGTTGGTAAAAGTTGAACGAATCGTTATGGTATTTAGATAAGACTATTCAGAATATCTAATGTTAAGAACAGAAAGTGGAGATGACTGCATTTTTTTAGGATATAATAACAAATCATAGCATACAATTGTATATATAAAATAAACATCATTTCGAAATACCACATCTCATTGTAATCACATCTAACTTACATAGATTACGTATAATTTCACGTACAAATAATTTAAATTCTTATTCTCCATCTCCAGTAGTAGAATGTCTACAATTCTGCGATAAAAGAAATTTTTAATTTGTTATTAGATAGCTGCTACTTTCTACTTCACATCCTAATCTTAAAAGTTTGTAGTTTAATATAATAGAGTGGCCCACCGAAAAAAACAAACCAGGTGTGTTTTGTGACACTAAATCTCGCTTCTTCGAAAAAACCCCGAACACGTCAAATTAATTTGCCAGAGGGGGGAATGTAATACTGATATTTTCGTTCACAAACATTTTAAAATATTTAAATGGCAAGGTGCATCAAAAGACATACCATTTGAAAGCTTGTTGAATTTGCTTTATTAATTTTTAAATTCCGAGCATTAGTTCCCCCGGAAATGCAGCC
The DNA here is from genome assembly GCA_014611495.1 of Limonius californicus. NCBI lineage: Eukaryota > Metazoa > Arthropoda > Insecta > Coleoptera > Elateridae > Limonius > Limonius californicus. The sequence continues at coordinate 1,021 of JABXWE010000066.1, forward strand.
CAAAATTTCAATGTATTAAAGTAGTTCTGGAACATTTATGGAAGGATTAGACGGCGTTGGTACACCGTACGTTGGCATAAACATTTGAATGCTTTTTCTACGTTACCGTCCACCGTATTTCATAGTTGTTGTTGTTTTCTTTGAACATATAAAATGGTTTATTCGATTTCAGAAAGAGTTGAACTAATTGTGTTTTTCTTAGGAAAGAATGAAAATGCCAGTAGAAGCGCCAAATTGTTCAACCAGCAACATGCAAATGAGCATGTGGATGACAAGTATGTCTTGGAGTTAGTGGTCGCAAATAAAACGCGAAACCGGAAAATCAGGTAAAAAATGAAACGGTAGAATCCTGAAACTTTTGACTGCATTTCCGCGGAAACTGATGCTCGAGATTCAAAAATAAAGACACTACTGTAAAGTAAACTCATCCAGCGTTCAGGCGGTTTTTTGATAACCCTTGCCATTTAACATTTTTAGAGTGAAAATCGCCCAAATGTTGAGGTTGAAGATAGGGGAACGGAAATAGCCGTACTAAATGCTTTCCGGGCTAATTAATTTGTCGTGTTCGGACGTTTTTCGAAGAACTGAGATTAAATGTCACAAAACACGCCTGTTTCGTTTTCAGTGGACTACCCTGTATGTTCATAATCCACATAATGCTGTTTGATCTAATGTAGTGAAGATCTGCTAAAATATACACTATTTTAAAGATCACCCATGCCTATTAGGCAAATATCCAAGAAAAATTAGTATTTTAGGGCCTATCTGATGTAAACATTAGGATTATTTGGTTTGTTTCCAAAAACATCCCACGCTTGCATTTAAAAAGCCCGTACTGAGGTAATATAATAATTTGCAGATTCTCCGGAAACACAGCAGGGGGTATTTATTTTTCAATAAAAAAATGTACTCTACAGAGTACCAGACGACCATGTACAAGCATTTTAAGGCGTTCGGGGAATTTCAACAATTTTCCAAGGGAAACGATCGATTATCAACCTTACCCAATATAAAAGTAGAACAACCTCTAAGCTAGTTCTATGAATCCCAAAGTATGCCTAAAAACTATAACATTTTATATATGTATATTTCCTGTCACAACACCAAGAAGGGGTAGGAATTTTTTGGCCAAACTTGCCAGAAACCTTTAACTACTAAAAGGTAGCAATTGATTAAAATTTCATTCATATGGATCAAGTGATAATGGCTTATCTGACGGTTCTTTCAGTTTTTTCTAACAATTTTATCAGGTGTATGTTTTGCGAGATTTTGTTCAGTTCTTTACTGTTTTCGCTTCTGATCGTTTGTTTTGAGGGTGTGATCATGCCTAGAGTGCGCCAACGTGGAAATTACCGTCAATTAAGCGAATTCGACAGAGGTCGTCTTGTTGGTTTGCGCGAAGGTGGTTTTTCGTTCAGAGAAACTGCAAATCGCCTTAACCGGAACCAATCCACCATCATGCGCTGCTATCAGGCATCAACTAGGGAGGGTCAGGAAAGTCGTAGAAGAAGAACCGGGGGGCGAAAAAGAACAAATGAGGTGCAGGACCCCCATCTTCGACTTATGATAAGAGGAGACCGATTCTCCAGTACCATTAATGGTTAGCTAACGAAGGTCGTCCTGTAACCCTTCGAACGGCTTTCGGCTTGCAATCCCATCGGCCACATCTTGTGTTACCACTAACAGCTCAACACCGACAGCAACGTTGGAGTGGTGTAGGTTGCGACTGCACTGGAACCTAGAGTGGCATCGGGTGATGTTCAGCGATGAATCCCGATTCTGTTTGGGATGCATGATGGCCGTATGAGGGTCAGAGGAACACGTGGGGAACGTCGCAATGTTGAATTTTTTGTTGCGAGGCATGTACACCAAACTGTAGGGATTATGGTATGGGGTGCTATACCTTATGGGAGTAGGTACCGTTTGTTATTCAGCTGAGGCAATATGAACGCCCAGCGATATGTGGATGAGGTGGTAAAACCCCATATTCTGCCATTTCTTCAGCAGTTGACCCACTTTTCCAGCAGGATAATACCCGTCCCCATATTGCAAGACGTTCTATGGAGCGATTTGCAGAGGTTAATGTCAATCTCTTGCCAGGGCCACTTCGATCTTTCGCCCATCGAGCATGTTTGGGACACCATGGGGAGAAGACTGAGGAACTTGCTGCATCCTCCGCAGACGCTGCAAGCTCTACAGCACGAATTACAGCTTTCTTGAGACAGACTCTTCAAAAACTTATTATATTAATGTAGTAATAAGTACGATGTTTGTTCAACTGAAATCCATCTTTGATCAACTTAGCCTTGAAACCAAATGCAGTAATTCAAATTACGTTTGTTAATGTTAGTAGTGTTCGTAAGCAACACATTAATAAGTTTCTGGCGTTTGAATTTGATTCTGACTTTTAAAACTTCCATTTTGAAATGGCGTTTGTTGTTAAAAATCCGTCCAAGTTTGATCAGAGTGCGGTCCCTATAATTTTTATGCGCTGAGGATGTGCAGCCATTGTAGATTCATACGCGAATGCAAGCAGTGTATGGAAATGCATGTATTGCGTATCAAACTGTGAAGGAACGGTGCCGAAAATTTAAGAATGGAAAAGAGCGGACTGTGGATGAGCCGAGACCAGGTACACGGTGTACTGCATTAGGAGAAAACAGTATGACATGTGGGGAAGGTCTTATTAGAGGCAATCGTCGAATTTCAATTGAAGAAATTTCGGAAATTGTTAGCGCGAGTGTAGGATCTGTCCATAATATTGCTCGTAATCTGAATTACAACAAAGTTTCTTCGCAATGGATTGCTCGTCTCTTGTCTAATGAACAAAATTGTTTGCGAATGCGCTCTTCTCTGCAACATCTCACAGACTATAGGCATAATGGTGATGACTTTCTTCTGTCAATAGTTGCTGGAGACGAAACTTGGTGTCATTACTACGAGCCATCCAGTAAGTTACCGTTGATGCAGTGGAAACATTCAAGTTTACCACTACCGAATAAGTTTAAAGCAGAATGTGTTGCAGGTAAGGTGATGTTATCATCTTTTTTCGACCATGAAGGACTCTTGTTGATAGAGTTTAAGGAACCTGAAGTAAATGTTAATGTAAATCTGTGCAATAAAACTTTGAACAAGCTTCATCAAGCAATAAGACGGGAACGTCCAGGAAAACTTGCGCATTTGGTCATTTTGCTGCACGAAAATGCTAGGCCTCATGTTGCTAATGTTATAAAAGAAAATCTTCAACGAAAGAAATGGAGGGTTTTAAAGCATCCACCCTACAGCCCGGATCTATCGCCTTGCGATTTCCATATTTCTGGACCGCTGAAAAAGGCGTTAAAAGGTCAGCATTTTGAGTCTGACGCAGAAATACAGATAGCTGTGGAAGACTTCTTCAATCAGCAGCAAGAGAATTCTATGAACACCCGTATACCCGTCAGTTAGTAAAGCAATGAGATAGGTGCCTTAACTGTAACGGTAATTATTTGTAATTAAATTGTTGAATACATTTTTGGTACAGTAAAGATGGGTTTCAATTGAACACACCTACTATATTGGGTGCATGGAAATTATATTTAAGTTTTGATGACTACGCATTTGATCAAGCAGATTCTTAGATAAACTATAGGAAATTGTTTGTCACAAGGCGGAGTTACAGACGTTGTTATAAAACGTCACTTAGCTCCACACTTGCAGTAAATACTGTTTTAAAACTGGATTGTACCGTGTTAGAGAACGTATCCGTCACGATCATTTCCGTCAATTAAAGCATGAGAGAAAAATAGTTTGAAAATATAAGTCAGTCATCTTACGAAATTGTACAGAAGTTTCAGTATTGTTCGTAATTACTGACCGTTCAGTATTAATCTTACCATGTTAATATTTCACGTTAACTACTAAACATTTGATAACTTGGACAGTATGACATCAGCCGTTACTAATGTAACGGCTGATGTCATACTGTCCAAGTCCAATTACTGAACATTCTTCTTCTTCCAGTGCCTCGTCTCATGAGACGTAGCGATCTTCCCTCCTGTGCCTGTGCTGCGTGTTTTGATGTACTGCAGACCTACACCTCCAAACCACAGGAAGTGTAAATACTTCTACTCCAGAGAAGATTTACTGAACAGTACCGTAAGTAATTAGTTCGAAATTCTTCTTCTTAATGTGTCGTCTCCGTTCGGAGGTTGACGATCATTCTGGCTATTTGAAATGGCGCTTCGCTAATCCAGCAATAAGTACAAATTGTAATGCTTGTTCATGTTACATAAACTAAATAAAATGAACAAATTAATTACATAATATTTCGAAGTTTGAATACTTGTACATTCCCTCTAGCGTGGAAAAAGCTGTAGAAATTAATTTTGTAAAAGTATAACAAAAATGGATCTACCGTCAGTTATAATTTAAAGAAACACAGAATAAAATGTTGCTGTCCAATTCCACAACTTACATTAGATTACCCTGGTGTGTAGGCAGACAGAGAGGTTACACAATTTCGGAAACATCTTTAATTTCTATAAAAGTGGACGTGTTTTCTATTTCCGCAAAGGTGCGATGAACAGACGGTTAGAACATCAAGACCATCAAGTGAATTGCAATAAATGTCTTGCATGATGAAGTAACTGAAAGCTGGGGCGGCGTTCGCTGTGTCTACAAATAAAACATATTTCCGCCAAAATGGAGAGAATCCCGATTCGGCCTCTCAGACAGTGCGAAACATTATAGCCGTATTACAGCAGCTTCTTATACCATGACGGATAACATGCTATGGCGTCGTTTCGCATGCAATATTCATAAGTTTTTCGTATACGCGGAGGAAGTTTGTTTTTCTTATAGTTAAATTGGAATTCCCCGAATGCCACTTAATAATTCCGAGTTTCTTTCTGCCCCAGCGGGCTTGTCATGAAAGGCCCATCCTTTTAGCAAAATTGATTTAATTACTAAAGTATACAGTATTCGGAACTCTCATTATTTCAGTAAGCGATCGCTGGTATTGATGGATTCTGAAAGGTGAAGTATTTTTTACGGTTGGAAAACCAGCTGGGTACACGTTTTCACGATGGTATGTATTCGTAATACATGAAATGTGTACCCCATTTATGTTGGAAAAATGCGGATATTTACAGCTTGTAAAATTGGAGGCATTTTCCCCCTCGTATTTAATGAGTATTAAAACTGACCTTTACCGGATAACTCTATAAAAGGTTGGGAACTCTTACTCATTGATGGGGTAATTTTGAAATAAAACAACTGGTTTAAGAATATTACCAGCTGATACATTTTTAAATAGGCTGTTAAAATTATCTAATATATTTAGGTGAATTTATTCATACGTAATATAACTAGTGGTCCCGATACTTTCATCAACTTGGTATGTTTGCTCGCATACAAATAACAAATATCTAAATTTAATTAGCGCCAATTAAGCATTAAACCAAATTAATAACAAGAAAAGCGGGATCACGTTCTGTTTTCATAAATACTATAAATTTTACTTACAGTTAATTATAATCTATTCTAAATTCGACGGAAACCTATAGAAAGTAATCGCCGTTATCATGTGATTTACCAAAGCTATGTAAAGCTTTAGGACTTTGAAACAAAATGTCCATCAAAATAAATCGATTTTTTTTAGGACTGCATGTTTCTTTTTTTATTTTTGCATCCTTCTGGTCGTTTTCTTAAATACAACATCCCAGAACGTCCAAATTGCACCTTAAAAATGCGAATTTAAAAGAATAAAATCCTCATGAAGATTTTCAAATACTTTTGCTGAGTATGGTGCGAAAAATAACATTGATACAAATATTCACATTCGTGCATTGCGGAGGATAAAATGCCCAGACAATTTTAACACGATAGTTCTAAACATAGTGACAAAAACAGCATTTATAGAAATTTGCACTTTTGACGAAGTAGTAAGTATACATTTTCACTTTTTACGCGTCCCTTAGGGCAATTTAAGAAATAAAATGTTCGCGAGAAGGATTCTCAATATATTTTCAGAATAGAATGAGTAAAAAACGGTCTTCCAAATAGTAATTATTTTTTAAATAAATGTGGTTATTTGAACGTAATTTTTCCGAAGATAATACTAATAACGACAATAACTATACAGATATCCAAATGTTAAAGGGAAGAAATACTATTAATCTTAACACAATTATTCTAGAAGTATTGTAGTATTACCAATCACTCTTAAGGAAAACAGTTTCACAATAAATCTCCTTCACTTGATTCTATCGGGCTCCAATATTTACTGATATTTGTTATTGTTTGATACTTTTATGGTCCATACGCCCCGAATTAAATGAAGCTATTTTGTCGCGATAATTTGAAAAATCTCGGACGTAACACTAAGATTGTGAGATTCGCATGGAAACATTTTAGGTGCACTTTACGTATCACATTTCAAATAAATTATTCGTAAAATGTCTGCACGATATATCAAAATAATAGTGTAAAATAATACAGTAATCTCCTGAATTAGGTTAGTTTTAAATTAAAAATATGCTAGTGGGTTCATAAAGTTAAAGAAAGCTAAACTTCCCGGAAACCAAATTTATTTAAAATGTAATAAACTATAAACTCGGTATTTAATGAAAAATTGCATACATCAAAAATCGAAAGTGTAGAATTACTATATTGGAAAAATAAATACATTTGGATGCTAAAGTTCGAATTTAGACTTGTAATGGGTCTTCAGGTGAATGTCGAAATTTCTAGCAGTATACAATACTGCCATGTTCACAGAAGAAAAGTCAAGTTTAAGACCTTAAATTTAAATTTCCATATTAATATCTGAAAGAAATTGTTTTCTCCATCAGTACATTCCTAAATATTGACTTTACTGTCAAACTTTGAAGGTCTACATTAAATTAATTTCCTGCCAGATGTAGAAATATAAACTTTTAAACTTAATCCAAAATATAGCGCAAAAATACAAATTAAAAATCCAAAATTCTATATTCAATTCGTAATTTAATAATAAATATTTGTTTGCCATTCGTTTTCTATCCTAAATCCCGAATTTAAACAATAATTTCAAACTTGAAACAAGTAGTAAGCAAATAAATCTTTTTTTCCCACTCATTCATACCATTGTTCCCTCCCCCGGAACCGCTTTCGCATTACTTCAGGGGGATGCGGGCGTTCCTTACATATCTATCCATGCAAAATGCACCCTAAAGTTAACTAAGTGAAATACGGTCGCCTCATCCGGGTTGGACCACGCGGCCGAGCAGACCGCATTTCATGTGACTTCAACTGACGGCGCGTATTCGCACTGCCCCACCGAGGTCCCTAAGCAAATAAATCTAATAAAATCTGTTGAAATAATTAATAATATGTACTTATTAAACAAACTTTTGAGTTTAACCACAAATTTTAAGATTGAAATCACAGTTTCGTGGGAAATGCCGGCGCTGTACTTTTTCCAATTTAAGGTCTATTTAAACATATTAGTGACGTGTCAATACCGCCTCAGTTCAGTATCAGTGTAATTCATGACATATTAGTAACGTCGGCTATACACACATGGCAATGAGTGCCATAATGTTTGATGATTATGAAAAGGAAATGCATCTGGTGAAGAAACGGTAGGTACATGAGGTATAGAAGAAAAGATAAAGTAAACGAGTTTGCTACCCTATCATTGACAGCCTTATCGTACCACTGCTGGGCATCGGCTCTTGCTTGTCACGTGTTTCTCCTCAGCGCTAATGTAGAAGCACAGGGGACCTACAGTTTAACGTCGAATCTGAACGACAGAAATGCCAGAGAAGGTTTTTAGCATTAAGATCCCACGGTTGCAAGCCGGATTGGGAAATTGTGTGTGATTGGTTGCAGACACGATTTTTATAAATCTGCAAGGGAAAGCGAACACTCTGCCAACTGAGCTACTACCACACACTGCTACCCTATACAAGGAATTAATTGATTATGAAAGTGAATTGAACTGAATAGATAATAAAGAATAAAACGATTTGTAAACTTCACCACAATGACTCCGTGAAATAGCAAAATCATGGTACGGAAGATCCATTGACGTTCAATGTTAATATATGTTATTATATATTTTAACATCACGATATAAATTTGGGAAATTAAAGGCTCTTGATGTTGAAGATCGTAGCAATATTTCTTGACCAAGCGCAGTACCGAGATATCATAAAATATGGCTTCTGTTTTGCTTCAACAAGAAATACTAATTTTACGTTAAAGTATTTCATATTTCTCTTTTAGTGCCTATATTTATGAAAAATTCATTGACACAATATACTTATATAAAAAATCATTTACTTGTGGATATACACATTTGCATTATAAAGCAGAACAAAATTATATAAAAGCGAAAATACCGAAGAGGATATTCATAAACACATAAAATTTAGTAGAAAGAAAAAGCAATACCAACACGTTCTCAAAAACAAGATGTTAAATTTCAGGTTCAGGTTCCGATGATCTGTAAACTATTCTCTTATGTAACATCTTTCAAATTTACAGTAATGTTCAGTGGTACAAGAGCCAGGCTTCGGATGTAACAGTCCAAATGCTTCCCGGTTCGAAGCGCTCTAGGCTCAGAATTTTTTTCTAATTCCCTGCATGTTTGGTGTTTCCTTCTGGTTACCATTTGCAATTGGAGTTCAAATTCATGGGACTCCTCATGTTACGGTCGCATTAGAGGAGTAACAAGGCTCTACACACACACACACACGCATACACCAGGCCGATTACGCACCAATACGGTAACCCGCAGAATACGGTCCTGTTGTGCATTGCACAAACTAGCTTAGTTTTGCCTCACACCACCTCGACACTGCGTAAGCGGAACAACCGAAGATCATGAAAGTGATGATGCAAAACATTATTTAAAAAAATAGCGCCACTAAAATTTTAAATCTAAACTTTACATCTCGCCATAGCTCCTTTCTATTTCTTTAAATTAAAATCTAAATTTTACCTTGAAACATAATCGTTTTAGTACAGCCGGTAGGTGTTCCTAATTTGATTTTTTTAGTACATCCAGAAAAGCTGTCCAGTACTCTCATTTATTTCTTATGGATTGTACACCTACAACAAAGTACTACTTTTTCAGCTGAATGTATAGCGATTCCCGTATATATTTTTAATCAAAATAACTACATATTATCTTTCACAGTTGTAATCAGAAGTTAAATTTTGTGTACGAGAGCATCAAAACATTGCCGCGATGAAAACTTCAGGAATTTTAAACACAACAATATTCCTTCATCACAGAATTCCATGATTCACCGCAATCTGTTCCACCACGTCAATGTTTGTATCTGTAAACATTAACCTTACAAACCCGCCGTTCGTTTCTGGTTGTACATTTAATTTAAATATGAAAACATTATGGAACTACCAAAATTATTGTCCTGTTGTCCTATTTTATTGTCCTTATTATTTTTCTTGGCTTGGTTTTTGATAAGCTCTGCATTTCCTTGTGCTCAAATTAGAAATTGTAATGGTGTTATTATATACCTACTTATTTAAATATCTCACAAAGATATTCAACAAATTTTGGTCGTTTCGTGTACATCTCTCTGGTAAATTAGGCAGATATTTCAAATCAAACCGTGTTCCATGCAAATTACCGCAAATTTGTTACGTTTGGTTTTACAAAACTTGTAATAATACCCGGAGCTGTCGAGTCAGAATTCCTTTGCTCTGTTTGTGTATAAAGTCATTTGTCGGAAGCCGAACTAATACTAATTTATTACGGATCCTTTTCTTTCGTGATTCGATCTGTCGAGCTATACAGGGCAGGAAAGTGACAAATGAGACCTAGCTGACAAACTGACAGTGAAGAAACATCAAATTAAGGTTTATCGATTGGTATATCGGTGATTGCTTGCAAAATGCAAAAACTGTAGCTAAATAGGTTTCCCCAAAACGATCGGAAGATCGACAAACCACATAGAAACACTAAGATAACGAAATATTGTATCCTTCATTTTGAAAAATTAGAAGAATACGCAATCAACATACCTATCTGTTTTATCTAATTTGCAATAAGTGTTAAAGAATTAATCATACAGAAACCTTGTATTTCATTCCCATGTTGTAGGTTTGAACACGCTGAACACGGCCGGATTGTAAAACCTGCCAAACTCTTCTAAACTATAACTTACATGGTTTCGTTCAATTTGAATTACTCTAAAGGTGTATAAACAATATTGAATATATTTCATGCCACAGTATATATTCTGATTGTGATCTCGGTCACAATGAAAACTACAAGGCCGTTCTTTTTCTTATTTTCGTTTCGTTAATGAATAATTAATACCAAAACTAATATTAGTCTTTTTATTTAAATTAGTTTTTTTGCCGCGACATTTACATAGATATATTATTTGTGACTGTTTTCTGCCACATATGCAACCTTAAGTAAGTCAATTTAGTTTGGCAACCCTCTAATAAAGACCTTTCAGCATCTCGCATTGGAATGTTCCCTAATAACCGACAATTATCCGCCAGTTAAGACTAATTATTTAGTCTTGTTCGACTTTGAAAAGTCCATGTAAATCCGTGCGTGTTATGTGAGGAAGACGTGTAAGTCTGTGGCATACACCACCAAATGCGTGTTTAGCTACCATTTGCTGTGACTAAGAGGACTTTCATTTTCTAGTGCAAAATTCGATGAGAAGCGCTTCGACTCTCGCAACTTGAGGTTAATTTTGTTCTTAGCACAACTTGAGTCTATAAATTTCCTCGAAATCCGACACGCACACTAATATTCCGCGCCATTAGCTTTCTGTTCTGTAAAAACCGTTTACCGGGTGAAAATAAAGCAATTACCATATAACAACAATATTAGCATATTTGATTAGAAGAGGAATGTGGTATTATTTTAATTTGACAATAATAAGAAAAATTACATATGTAACTGAATATTTGATTTTATTTAACAGCTAAAGGCGCCATAATTGGCAGATGCAACAGCATTATTAACCATGAAATGGATGCATTTTTTATACCGTTGTTGTTGTATACAGTAAAATTGGAGTTCAGTCTAAAAATCTCTGCTCTACTATAAGTAAATGTTTTTCCTTGCTTCATATGAAAAACTAATCCCCTATATCTGTTATCTACGTAACGAATCATATCAAACAGTTCGTCAGAAAAGGAATTCTTTCCAATCACGACATAGCAGTCTTCGATGCAAATTAAAAATACACAGTTGATATGTATATCTTGAAAACTGAACGAAATATAAAAAATTTTATTAGATGTTTGAGTAAAAAACACTTTAATAGAGTTCAACCCGCTATAATATCGTTGATAAATAGAGTAAAATATTCGCAATTGAAACAAAAACACAAAATATTTATGTTTCGTCTGTCCGTAAACTGAAACTGAAAATTAAGGAAAATTTCTCGAGTTGTTTTATAGAGGGTTGAAGTTCTTGGAATGTCTAGCAGTTCTTTTAAATTAACCAGATCTCTTATTTATGCTAACAGTTTTTAAAATTTTCTAATCCGGTTTGTATTTTGATTGGGCGAATTTGCAGTTATCTCTGCACTGTAGCCACGATTGGCTTATTGTACAACATTACTATGAATTTTACCTATCTGGAGGAGTTACAACTTCAGTAGTAAATTTTATAAGACAGAAGTCGCGTTGGCAGATTTTTTCCCGATAGAAAAAGCTCACCTACTTCCGACAGATTCGAAGCTGCGTCCCTTGGATGTACAGACAAGTGTATTAACCACTAGACCACTGAGACTGGCTTTTGTAACCGGTTAAGCGGTTTCTATTTGACATCGAAAAAATATGAATGATAGTGAATAATTCGACAGTTAGCCGGAGGTCAGATAGTGCGTGTACCCATACTATCCAATTATCAAATAACTCACTAATCGGCATAGCCGACTATCGAATAGTTTGGTTAGCTCATCTATTTAAGTATTTGAATAGTGGACAGTTTGATTAACCGCGCCTCCACCAACGTTTCCAGGAGGGATTATAAGTTATTATAAAACGAAAACTAAAATAGAAAAATGTTGGTACTACCTTTCCTACTGTAATTTTAAAAGCAGATGCTTTAGATAACTTCCGTTTCGTTTCATGCTGCATCGTTAAACCGGATATTATTAATAGTCGGAATTAAATAGCAAGATTTTAACATTAAACTGACAGACTAATTAAAGCCATTAATTCCTTAACACTGTTATGATAGAGTTGCTTAAATTATTTTATTTACAAAAATATAAAGTGTATACTTATTTATTTTATCAAAATTATCAAATGTGTAAAACGTTTTCTGAAAACAAAACATTACAACTGTGAATGTATTATATCTGTCACTAGGGCAATTTAGGAAGAGTCAATACTGTTATTTGCTTGCCTTAGTTTAAACGTAAACATTATTACCTTCCATTGTATTATATCTAGGTGAACAGTGTCGTATGTAACTCTGGAAAGTTTCTTAAACGTTCTACATTTAAAAGTGCATTAGAAGAATGCCAACATCACCCCCTTTATTACATATTTACCCAGTACTATCTGATTACCACTTTGCTGGGAACGTTGGTTACACCTTAGGAAGCTTTCAGCTTGGATAACTTTGTACTTGTATGCTTTGAAACGGTTAGTTACAGCGGTTTAGGTTCAAAGTCTTTAAAACAGAAATGTCGAAAGGCATACATTTTTAACGGCAAAAGCTGGAATTGTAAACTACTACTTTATAGTTGATTTATTTACAATTATGCACTGTACGAATACTAAAGAATATGTAAATATCTTGAAAATAGGAAGTACAGAAAATCATTCCATTATACTTACATTTAATCCAATTAGGAAGGTATTTCTCAAAACAAACTAAAGTCTAGAGTCTAAACGAATTGTGAGCAGATTTCCGTAAACATCTCTCCTATAAAAGAACTAAAAAACAATCGTGCACCAGGAAAACATGGGGAAATTCCCGAGCTGCTGAAACTAGAAGACGAAACTTTGTTGCCAAGCTGAAAATAAGTGTCTTGAAACCAAGAGGATCCCCGAATAATGGAAAAGCCAGTGATTATCCTACTACACAAAAAGGGACATAAGTCAGACTTCGGTCAATTAGTTTGCTAAATCAACTTTATAAACTCCTAACAAAAATAATTACAAATTGGCTGATAAATAAATTCGATCTATACCAGTCAACAGAACATAATTTGGAACTACACCTGGCTTCGTCGATCAAGGTCCTCTACTCCATTGAAACTATATATAGACTCCAGGTATATTGAACTACTGAACAACATTTACAAAAAGCAACCAGTACAATAAGGCTACACTCAGACACAAAGAAAATAAAAGTGGGCAGAGATATACGACAATGTGATACAATAGTGCCAAAATTGTTCACCTTTGGAGCGAAGGAAGGATTAGTCATCAACGTAGAAAGAATATACAACTTATGCAGATGACGTAATACTAATGTCGGATAATGCAGATGACCTACAAAAAATGCTACAAGAACTGAGAGCAAAATCAACATGGAGAAGACAAAAACAATGAACAGACAGCAGAAAACAGATCACGGAAATATCACACTAAACGGATAACGACTAGAAGTTTACCATTATAATATATACCTGGAATAAACCATACGAATTGATAAAGGAGTGCAGACCGACCTTAACAGACGAATAAAAATGGCACGGAGCGCCGTTGGGAAGTTGAGTCATATGCTGAGAAACAGAAAACGAAAATTCACAACCGAAATTAGCACTATTAGGGTCCTGAAACAATGTGCCATCGCAGTACTAACGAATGCAACGGAGACATGGACACTAACAGCTAAAACCATATATAAGATGCAGGTCAGCCACATAACTATGAAAAGACTTATATTAAACATAACAAGGAGAAAGAAATCAAAAAGAACAGATTGAAGAGGAGGAGAAACATGGATAACTACCATGAAAGCAAACTGGAGATGGGCAGGATATACAGTCCGAATGAATGAAGGTAGATGGACCCGAAGGACAACAGAGTGGAAGCCATGGAATCAAAGAAGGAGTCAAGACCGACTTAAAACAAGATGGTACAACAAGTCGTTGAATAAAACCACAGTCAATCTCACGAACTAAATATAATGTTGTTAAATGTATAAAATGGTGTAAACGTTTTCGAACCCACTAGGGTTCATCTTCAGACTAAAATAACAATATAAACATATTTCACATTTTCAGAAAAAGCAAAATAAACTTACCTAGTAGGAATATATCAAAATTATAAAATATTGAAGTAAGTACTATCAAAATTACAAAATATTGAAGTAGGTACTATTAAAATTACAAAATATTAGAGTAAGTACTTTGATATTTTCTTACTAGATAAGTATATTTTGCTTTTTCTGAAAATCTGAAATATTTTTATATTGTTATTTTGTCTGAAGATGAACCCTAGTGGGTTCGAAAACGTTTACACCATTTTATACCTTTAACAACATTATATTTATTTTATATGATTGACTGTGGTTTTATTCAACGACTTATCTACCTTATCCCATTTTGAGGCCTATGGCTTTCAATGAGTTTATGGTACAACATAAGAAGAGTAGCAGACAAGAGATAGATGACGACAGCGTAAGATAGGGAGATGTGAAGGAGACTGAAGGAGGCATAATGGGACCACAAACGCTGACTAAAGAAGAAGAAGAGGCCTTTAAACATTCTACTCGGTTAGTATTAACACACTTTGTAGAAAAATTAGCTGTAGGTGCATTTTACAATTCGAAATTTTAGCATCACATATAATTGTTTTCGCGATTTTGCATTCGATGTTAAAGGTTTTCACCTAACATAGTTTTCACCATTCAAGGCGATTATTATTCGAATAATTAAACAGTTCAACTAACCACAGTAATCGATATCGGCCTACTGTTAACAGTATTTGAATTATCAACTTAGTTAAATTATTCGATATCCGAATAATTTCACTAAGCGCATTTTTCAGTATTAGAATGATTCGGTTAACCGGTATTTGTTATGCATACATACGAATTATTCGACTAACCACAACCAGTTTTCCGCGGCTTGCGAAAAGTAAAAAAACAACGAATATCCACCTCTCTCTCATTGTTGCCATGATCCGTCTGTTTATACCAACCTTTCGGATACTGTCAACTTGTCCCGAATAATACAAAAAATAATATTAAGATTTAGATTTTGAAATATTTAATAACACTGGAATTTGGTAGCAATGTCCCGAAATTTGAGTTATGTTTCCGTTAAATGTGATGCTTTACGACTGGTTAAATTAAATTTAACGTAATAATTTTTCTATGTCACTATGTGGGCAGACGAACCAATGTAAAAACTTAAATACAGAGCAATTCCCTAATTCCCCGTATTTTTGTCATTACCTTCAATTTCTTAATAATTAAAAAATGATTGGAAGTTTCATTTCGTGTAAGTGTAGGCAAAATATCTTAACGAATCGTCGACCTAGTATAAAGTGGGATATGTTAAGGTTAATTAGGATGCTGGTTGGAAACTGAAACCATCGCATGTGTGTTTTAAGAGCACTAAAGGAACTAATGGCCGTGCTAAATAAACTTCTAGGACATTAGGGGATGATAAAGGAAAGAGATGGGAGACATCATATACTTCCAACGAGCAGAGGTGTATTTTCAGCATTGAACAATAAAGTTACGATTAAGGTGAAATTGCTTTGAAAGCCGCCACTAGCTGTAAAGCCGTTTTATAGTGTCTAAGCTCGGAAAAAGATGTATGGAAGCACTTCTTGGAATTGTGACAGCGACTTGACCTTTAGCATATAAGTGCCACTCTTAGCGTGATCTCTATTAATTTTCTAAATGAAAGGAAAATGTAAAATTAACGGAAGCCAACAAAGCAAGGGTCACGCCACATCGAGTGATAAATATGATATTTATTTATAAAAAGATGAGAATTGAAGAGGAGTTTCGTAATCTGTTAGCGACTGTAGATGTCTAAAGTTCCTTAAATATCTTTCTGTAAACACTCAGCAGGACTGTAGATGTAAAACTTGGCAACAGATATTTACTTTCAACAATACAAATGGCAAGCAACTACGAGCGTATTATGCTGACTCGGAAATATCCCATACAGTGCGCAAATCGCAATTTTCTAATCATAAATAATTTTTTGTCTATATTATTTTACCTATTTATTCACCTATATAAGAAATAAACAATCACAAGTGTAATGTATTCCCAATAGAAACACATTAGTTTCTTTTGTAATTGCATATTATTTCTTGCTAAATGGACCTGTTTCAAAAACTAGAAAAATACTCAAGTTCATATCGAATCTTATACAAATTATACGGTAAAATGTTATTATTCTGCCCATATGCTCTTGCAGTCATCTCCCTCAGGGTATTTATGTGACGAGCAGCAAAAAGAATTACATAGCACAATAAGCAACGGTTTTCAACAACCACCTCGATTAGTCATCTAGTGATATAAATTAATTATTATTTCAAGCATTTCTTTTAACAAAATGTTGATGATGATCACTTACAACCAGACTCATAGATGGTAATTCTAACTGATACCTCGATAGGACAGTGCGAACAAACGCTGTCAGTTGAGGTCACAGTCAAATGCGGTTAAATTGGACGCGTAGTCAAACCCCGGCTGAGGACGGCTAGTATATAAGGGGAGCCCGCGCCCCCCTGAAGTAATACGAAAGCGGTTCCGGGAGGGAGGGGTAGTTATAAAAGAAAACAATATGGTAATTCTAAAAGGGATTGTGATCATTTAACAAATATCCACAAAATCACAAATATAAATAAGTAATTCTTCAACATTAAATACCAAGAGAAGGGTAGGTATAGATAAGAAAACGATGAACGAAACCTTTTACCTATCCCTTCTAAAGAACTACACGTAATTGTCTATCACGTTTGCTTGTGATGAAATTTGTTTAACTAAAGGTGTACAATAGCGACTCCTACAGCCGTAACTGCAACATATTTACAAGTCGCAGTTGTTTGTTTGTTTTGATTAGGAGAAATCTAGGACGCGGCTTTCCAAGCATCTCTATGCACTGCGGCCATTATTGGGTTATTGTTCACTCTAACTATGAATTTTATCTGTTTGGCATAGTTCCAATTCTACTAGTGATTTTTAAAGTGCTACACATAGTAGTGGCAACAGAAAGCCCACTAAGGCAGAAAAACCACAACGACCTCGAACAGAATTGAACCCGCGTCCCTTGGTACTATAGGGAAGTGCGCTAACCACCGAGGCTAGCACAAATCACAGTTGCAGGTGTACGTAAATGTGAAAATAAAGGCACAAAAAGGTAATGTCGGGAACGAGCCCTCGATTGCAAAGTTACCTTAAGTGGTGGCTCAAAATGTATTTTTGCAGGTTAACCCTGAGTTAAATATTAGAAAATGCCAGGTATATGTTGATCATTCATCATTAGACATGTTAGCTTACACAACTCGATTTTTTAGATTCAGGAAAACTATGAATTCATTTTTAATTTGAATGAGGAGTGCGTGTGATGCTGAGCATTTAAAATACAAATTAGACGTCTTTTACACAAAGAATAGAGGAATATCATTGCATTATATATTTCTCTAAATTACAACAAAAAGTAGTAAAATATTTTCACTTAAAATAACTGTAGAAGTAGTAAATAAAAGGCAAGGCATTATCTAAATTGCAAGAAAAGTTACATACCGTTCTTGCTTCTTACCATTTTGGTACATCCTGCAACAGTCACGGAAATCCGATTGTTGCAATAAAATTAATGTAAATTTCTTCCGGAATTGTTGGTGGTAATTAAGCATCATTAATTGTCAAGTCCGTCTAAATAAATCACATTATTGCACATCCCCAGTATCATTTATATTGCTTAATTCACGCGCCGTGCGGAGACGACATAAAACAACATCCGTCCATACAAATGAATAATCAATACGTCATCACACAAACAGAACAGTGTTAATTCAATCAGTCAACTGGTAAAATAATGTCCTGCCACTATTATATAACAGTCTATTGAAAACCGCAATGCATGATTAACGAGATATGAATTGGCATTGAGCGGTAACTCACTCTAAACGCATTTTTAATTGGCACGCCGAAGTATCCTCAGGTTATAATAAGTAAAGCCATAATTAGCCGCTTCGCAAATTCCGCTGAATTGCCGGAAAGCAGCCACTGAAAAATACTTCGGCTTTCGTGGCTTTAGTGGGCGACATTAAGTATAAATGGCCTCCTCTCTTGTTTCCTCATTTTAACTTCTTTGCCAGTCGCTTTTTCAGGTTGCTAATTTGGAGCCTCTCATGTTAAGACAAAAAGACGAGTCCTCGGTTTTTTTACAAAGATAAAATAGAATTAGCCCTTCGAGCTAAGCAAACCTTTACGAATGTCGGCCTGGAAATTACATCGCGAGAATTTGTCAACCCTACCCACAAAACGAATCGCCTCTACTTAAAATTGAAATTACACGAGCATGCAATGGTCCTAAAATATCTCTAGCGGCTTAAAGTAGGGTACTTTTTTATTGTTTTTCACTTTTTGGTATGATGAAACGTTTGTTCTAATTATGAAGGTATTAAAATTACAAAGTTCTGTTAATTTAGTTTGATGAGATTTTCAGAAAATTAAATTCGAATTAGCCATTTGCTAGGCCATATCTTACTAAAAACTTACTTACTTTCGTACCCACATCTAGTAATCAACTTAAATCCATAGAACATTTTTGAAGAAGTTACAAAATTTCCCTTCTAAGGAAAAACGATTTATAAAAATTATAACACAGTATCCTTTGTAAACATATAACCTGAAAGATTGAAACCTTGATTGAGTCAGTCTGCTTTTGAGAATTCCACCTTTTTAAATTTGTTATGAACTCAAATCGATTGCTTGGGTAGTATTCCATCGCATACATACCACTAAAGTCAATAGGCCGCTTTTAACTTCGACCAATTCTCGATTCACTGTTAAAATATATTCGCAAACTGCAATATCACAACTGAACAAGGCCGTAAACAGCTACTTGAGTTTATATTGAAACCCGTATTCAATCGCAATTGATCCACGGATCTGTATTGGTGAATTCAAATGGACCAGTCAGAAGGGGGTCATCGGGTTCAGAAAGTTCGAACCAAGTAGGAAGCAGGTGTTGTTGAAAATCCCTCCGATTAGTATTATTGGAAGCAGCATCATAACTGACAACCTGTGTCACATAGAGTGATAACCAAGCGCTTCTGAATTCCGATCGTCCTCATCTTACATCGCAAAGCTCTTCAAAGTCCAGCAACTCTATTTGAGGTTTTGTGGAATAAGGGATCCTTTCACAATTTTCAGAGATCTGCCTACAAGTGAATATTCCATGCCTGAAGAGGATTCCAGCAACAATTATGGTCGCCTTTTACATTTTTCGCTAACTCGTGAAGGCCATGGTTACCAATTAGAGTAACCGGAATAAGGACTGGGTTGGCATAGTAAAGCCACTTGGGCGCTTTCGTAAGTCAACAATGGGGTTATTTTGGTACTTAAAGGAGAGTTGAAAGGATTTACATTTAATTTGTAAATATTCAGAAGGAACATGTTTATCTCTGTCACTAAGATATTCTGATTTAACTGTGTCTGAATGTATCATTTTAATTTCTATTGCTAAATACAGGGCATCCATTAGTGCGTGTATAGTTGGTTATGTGTATCTAACTCGAACAGTTATAAACTATCGATTTAGTTAGCAAGTCGAATTTGCAAAAATATACCGTTTTTAAAGACCAGTGCAACACAGTTCGTGATCATTTAAAATAAATTCTGTAAAGGTTTCTTCAAGTGGGACTGTTAACTGTTTGGTATTTGTAGAAGCAAAACATGTAATAATTAAATATTATACATTATTATGATCACAGTTATTTACGGTCATGTAGACTAGACACCTTAAAAATAGGAAAGGAAGATGAGGTTTGTTTTCATGATTTCATGGCAACATAGAAATTGAAACAAAATTGTTAAAAATGGACGTTCAATATACTAATTAGTACTTTTTAGCTACTTTAATGGGGAAGAGATTATATTCCTTCTAAAAATTTGAGATTGATTTAAATTCACTCTTTGCTGTTTTGTAGCTACATTCTAGCATATGCCTGCGTAGTTTTGCAGTCACATCATTACTGACTTATTACAACAATTTTGAAGGGCCAACTTTAAAAAATACTATAAAATCAAATTAGGCAAATAAGAGTTAATCGTATTTACTTGCCATTTTGCGTGCTGCCATTATACGGGGTGACTACGAGATGAGATGAGATAGCATTGAACTTTTTTACTTTACGACCTTTTTATTTTGAAATTTGAAACTGAGGCATAACCACTAAATGCGAAACTTTAAGCATATTTTAGCCTTAGTTTTGACTTCCGGTTTGGGCGGAACTGGAACGCAAATGACTTTTTCGTGAACTCACATATATAATATATTTCCCCTGGACATTCTTTCCGATAATAGAAATTTATTACACCATGTGTAGGCAACGGTTTTTGCCTGCTGTGAATATTACTTAAATGTACACTCAACAAATAAATATTTACAAAAATATTCGTAGCTTCTGTCGGCTCAATAACAGCTGGGATGAATTATAAAGGTTCGAAGAGAAGGCCGTGCAGGCCGAAAAACAAGGGGCGGTAGAGTCTTAAGAAGGGTCAACAACGTCAGTCTACAATAGGCAGCCTTGTGGGTATCTCGGCCTAAGCTTGCATAACTGTCGTGTAATAACTAATTAATAGCGTTTGCGAACTTATTCTCTAAGCTGAGACAAGGTACAAATTTAGTGTTACCACGTATGTGCTTATATATGAAGATGGGCTGCAATGGCAATATCAGCTAATATAAGCAGTGGCGACCTTGGCGAGGATATGGTTTATATCCCATGAAGTGTTAAATGTGTTTACCCGAATGGTTGCATATTATCTACTAATTATTATATATGGTGGTGGTAGCTCAGTTGGTAGAGCGCTCGCTTTCTAAGTAAAATGTCGATTCTTGCTTGAGTTCGAAACCTAAGCATTACTATGCAGATTTATAAAAATCTTGTCTGCAATCCACCACACACAATTTCCCAATTTATTCGGCTTGCAACCGTGGGATCTTAATGCTAAAAACCTCTGGAATTTTTGTCGTTCGGTTTCGATGTTACACTGTAGGTCCTCCATATTTCTACCTTAGCGCTGAGGAGAAGCACGTAGCAGGGAAGAGGCCGAAGCCCAGCAGTTGGACAAAAAGGCTGTCAATGATGATTATATATGGTTTATATCCCGTGAAGTGTCATATGTGTTCACCCAAAGGGTTACGTACTATCTACTTGTTAGTATATGTGGTTTACAAGCATTGCATGCTATTATGGTGGTTATACAAGATTGACGTGTCTATGTAAGTAGTTGTTGAAAACATTAGCGTAGGCAATATATGTAGCTATATTAGTAGATAATTTTTTTATTTCTAATTTTTGTTAATGATATAACTAAACGCATCAAATATAGTAAATGTTTGTTATTTGCCGATGACTTAAAAGTTTTCAAAAATGTGATAAATTTAAAAGAGGCGGAGATGTTGCAAAAGGACTTAGAAGAACTTGTGAACTGGAGTCACGAGAATAAACTCTATTTCAATGCTGGAAAATGTAAAAAAATGTCATTTGCCCTTAATAATGCGCAATAGGTACATGAATTCTTACATGATGAATAATAATCGCTTACAACAAATCGAGACACTGTGCGATTTGGGAGTTACTTTCACCAAAACCTTAAATTTTCAAACACATCTAGACAATATTATTAGTAGTAGCATGAAAAATTTGGGATTTATAAAAAGGCAGTGTTCAAATTTTCATAATGTACAAGCTATGATCACACTTTTTAACTCCCTGGTGCGGTCGAAACTGGAATACTGTGTTATAGTCTGGGATCCTGGTGGTATTATGCAGAGCAGAAATATTGAAACTGTTCAGAATAAATTTCTGAAATATTTGTATTTTAAAAGATATAACAGGTATCCTAGTTTCGAATCGTACCATGTAATTAGACAGGAATTCCAAATAGTCAAACTCGCACAGATGCGTGTTATCCTGTGCACTATGTTTCTGTATAAACTACTCAACAGGAAAATCAATTGCTCCGATTTATTATCCTTAATCTGTTTTTATATACCGGCTTACAGATCTAGAAACCAAATACTTTTTCATATTCCTACTTGTAGAAAAACTCAAAATAAAAGATCGCCTATTGTCAAAATTTGTGCTGAATTTAACAACATTAATACAAATTATCAAATAGATTTATTCTCAATGACCGAATGTAAATTTAAAAGAAAATTAATTGAAATTCTTAATGAGCAGCTATGGTAGGACTGAGCGATTTATTGCTCTGTGGATTATTTTTTTTTATATATATTTCTTTTGGGGGGTTGTTCTTTCTTTTTGTTTTCTTTTTCTTTCTTTTCTTCTCTTCTCTGTTTGCAAGCCAACGATGGTATATTATTTTATTTTAGTTCTTTTAACAGAACACTGTAATTAGGCAATGCCTGTTTTGTTCTGGTAAATAAATAAATAAATAAATAAATAATGTGTATGGCATGATTAATCATTATTTACCTAGCAATCATTCGGGAGGTAGTCAGTCGGCAGAAATTACATCGTAAATATGCCTACATCGAACAATTATTATTATTCTGAATGCAACATGTATGACAGGAGGGCCTCGACTGACTTTTACGGGGGGTGTGGACTCTAATGACACCCCCCTCCCGCGACTCCTGTGAATAACAGAGAGACTGGCTATGGACTTGGCCCATAGCCTGGATCCCTCTGAAGGATTGATGCACCAGAAGATATGCATAATTGTCGTAATAACTCTACGATTACGAATGACTGCGGCCACAGCAGCTAGCTGACAGATGAGCATCCGTATCCTATTCGAGTCCCAATCCAGGGGCAAGGGGCTGAAGGACTCCCGGTCAGTACAACTGTCCAATATTTATTGACAGATAAGTAAGTCTGTGTTTTATTATCTGTTACATGTCACCTGCCTGTCGCCGCCAGTGAGTTCTTATCGCATTCGCTGTTTGTTTACCCAGGAACTCCATAAATGAAATGCAGAAGCGCTGCAACCGTATTTAAATTTGAAAATTCAGTAGTTTTTATTCGCCCTCCGTAAGGTCGATCCTAACATGTAATTACTAAATGTAGTAATAGTATTTAAATGTACTCTTAATTCTATTTCAATATTAATAACTGTTATTAGTATCCGTTTTTGTATCCATCGGACGCTTACTTTGCTTATACGAATACCATCCAGCTTTACCGAAGCCGGCGCTACAATTTTCTGTTGATTCTAAAGTTATCGTCTGTTTAATTAAAAACAGCTGATCAATTGCAATAAATTTGTATCTATTTAAAAGTTTCTACATAGCCGAAACTTAGTAGGCATAACATTATCCGTCCTAAAACCACCGCGAATTAAGCGACGTCTAAAGCTTCTACAATTTTGATAAATTTATTAGTGAATGCCATTCCATTTTCTTCTAAGTTACTTCAAGTTACAGGTTGTCTTAAAATATGTAATAAACAGCTAATAACTACACCTCCACTCTGTCAAGAACATTTAAATGACCGTGTTGTATTTTAAAATCAGCTGTTTGAGAGGCTGCTGTTTGATAACTATAGGGACAATAAATATCAGCTGTGGGTGCCACCACGTTACGACTAAAACAAACATTGTGACGAATAGTAGGCTACACAGTAGTAGATTTTTATTCTTACGTTCGTCGGGTTTTTGGGCGTTTCGATTTGAATATTGACGTTCGCGCGATCTTTGCGAGGTAAACATTCCCTTGGAATTAATCGGGATATGCACCCGGAATCTTAGTTAGTCGCCTCTAAGCACAGGAAGAATGTGTTTGGAATAAGTGCAGCAAACAACTGGCACACTACTTTTTAAGAGTTGGGAATAAATGCGACTTTCGATAATTGCCGTATAAATTATTTGTACGGCCAAAAGGATTTTACAACTTTCCCGTTCCTGTATGTAATATAACGTCTCGAATTTTTGTTTTTCTGGTAATTTTGCCATATTGTGTACTACTAGGAACGACGCTGAAGCCGCTCTCTGTGGGAGCCAATTATCAGCGACTCTAGGTAAAAACTTAAATTCGAAAACGCCATACTTTCGGCTTCTTCGTTTTATGTCCTGGGTTCGGCAACAATCTACACTTGTAAAGAATTCATTCATCACATGGACATTGTTTTATAACATATTTTTGCATTTATTGTTCGAAGAAGCAGTGTACCGTGCGCAAAACTGCAGTGGACAGGGTTTTTCGCAGTAAACCACTTTTGTGGCGAACCATGTTGAAGTTTGATAATTATTAGATACTTTTCAGTCTCAAAATTACAAGCGAGAAAAAATGTAAGTTTGCACTGCCCGATTTCCAGGAAGATTGGCCTCCTCTGGATATTGTGAAGTGTGAGGCAGGGCCGGATGGGAGTGACTTTCACGTTGGCGCCCGCACTGTTGAGCCCTTATTCCAAAATTAAGCTATTTTTAAGCGCTGCGTATTTTTACAGAACGAGCCTCCTCTCGTTCTGCGAGCTAAGCCTTGGCAGGCTTACGTTTACGTGTTGCGATTCCGTTTTTGCCCGTGACACTATGTCCAAAATAATTGACCGTAATGTTGGTGTTTTTTTTAAGCATACGGACGCTTTCATCTATGGTAAAAAAGATCACGATGTTAAAAGCTTCATTTCACTTTCTGCTTTCAGCATTAAAAATAATGATAAAAGTAAATTTGATAAGCAATGAGAATAAAAATAAGTTCCTTTAAATTAAATTTGGACTTTTAATGTTAGTAACTGCTGACAATGAAAAAATCTGTCAGTGATTTTTAGTAAAAACTAAATTTTATAAAGGACATTGATCTAAAATGAAAGTATCAAGATTTTTATAACAGACCGCGCATATACAGGGTGCCGGCTCCATCGCTTCAACTTGAATTCGAAGTGTTGAATTTCGGTTTGTCTTTTTTAATCCAGTTTTGAATCAGCAATTGCCTTGTAACATAAGAAATTACTCTAAATCTTAGTTTGTTGGATGATAGATATTTAAATAAATCGATTCAGTTCGAAGTATACACAAAAATTAACCATTTTTATTTTCATTTACGTGAAATGGTTTCAGTCACTCTGAAGGAATTTGCTAATTGAAAAACTATCTGCGCCTCTACAATTATTTATTGACACTCAGTACTTATTCAACATGTCTTTCAGCTCTTTATCTGCTCATTCCTCTTCATTCGCGTCTCACTCGTTTTATTTCTCACTTCTTTCTGTGATACTTAAAAATGACGGGCAATTCGAACCAAAGTAATTTATTTTTAGTTTGATAGCATCCACAAACCAGTTTTACGTTTATGTGAATGTTCTCGTAATGTACTTCATTGCAAATAAATTGGGAATTTAAAGCTACAATTTTATTTGGATCAAGTAGTATTAGTTTCCCTAATCCCTGGGTTCTTATAGTAAATAGTGGCTAATAATCGCAAATTCAGCTCACACCTGGCTCGAATTAAACTTACACCATTAAGTTAAGTATTTATTTGCAATATTTACGGTTGGTTGACATGAACATCACTTTCACACTACATAAGCGCACGTTACATTGGGGAAGCATGTGTAAAGTTATTTGATTAATGGACATACGTTTTTGTAGTTATTGTTTTAGAGAAACTCTCAATGTTCGTTCATGTTGGGGAATTGTTTTAGTCTCCCCAGTTGTGGTTCTAAACACAATGCCTTGTTTCAATGAAATAAAATTACCTTTAGATATGACTTAAAACAAAAACTTCAATTTAGTGATAACTAGTCCAGGTGTTAAAAACTTAAAAAACGAATAAAAAGATTGGGATACCGGATTAAGTAATACATAAAGAAGAAAATATTTTGTGTTTTCGATTACAAATAATTGGGTAACTGAATTGTGATTGATAACTATTAAATAATTCCAGTAAACGATATAAACTATAAGGCGTAAGTATTCTGTTTGATTTCAACAGACAATCTTCATTGAAAATTTTGATGATATGAAACAACTGTCGATGTTGCCTAAGCAAGCTGCTTCGCAATTTTTAGTAAATCAAATGCAGCCCAACGTATCCAAACAAACTACCAACTAGGATGATATACTTCCGTGCTTTTTTATTAGATTTGTCTTCGTATTCACAGTAGAAATTGACAAAGTAGTAAATATCCCCAAGAATACCATTTTCACAGGAACGTGTTATACAAATAAAATGTTCCTCTGCGAGCTACTAAATCGCTACTACTCCTCGCAACTGATTCTACGCGTATTCTCGTCTGTCGGGGGGAGATTCTACATAGGTTCAATCTCGAACAAATCCCATTTTTTATTATTCAGCATGTCGTAAAATCCGAAGATAATAACGTTTTATTTATGTAACTTTAGTATGGCACAATGGCGTTGCTGAAATGTGTTTGCCAGAATTCTTGATAAGAGATTCACCCAGAAATGGCATTCGCAGTTGATAAACTACTTATTACACAGCACTTCCCACCAAAGACTACTCAGCTATTTTCACAGTGGAATTATCAACGAATCTATATAATATAAGTATGTTGTAACATATTTTCTGTCGGGTGCCCGTAAATAATTATAAGGACCTATGTGTGTCGCCTCGAATTAAAAGCCACCTATTATATATCAGGTATGGAAGAAATGGATCCCGCGAAATTTGTAATTTAGGGATATTCCCAGTTAAATTGAAAATTTGTAATATATTTTTGAGGAGTTTGGAAGATATCTATTGATATTACTGAAAGTGATCTATAAGTCTATAATTTAAAGAAGATTATACAGGGTGTAAATCTGAAAACGTACAATGTGTTACATCTATGGAAGTGAAAAGGGTACTTCTAGAAAACGTTTCTACAGCATGGAAGTCATCTTGTGACGTATCATTGAAAAGCTCTTTCAAATGCTACTCACGATGGAAAATATTTTTCTTACCTGATTCGCTTTGGAAAAATAGAATAACCCCCAAGATCTCCATATTTGAACCTATTAGACACTTTTTATGGAGTTACATACAAAATTCTACAAAATTGAGACTTGCAAGGGAAAACAAGGAACAGTTTAGGAGAGCTGAGCTACTCCACGACAAACCTCCAAAATATTTGGAGAAAATTTGAGAGTTTACTTTACCATTATCTAGAGAATAATAGAAATAGTTTTGAACATTTAATCTAATAATTTTAAAATAAATGCCACACTTTAATCGAGGCAGCCGTTTATTTGGGCCAAATCTTAAAGGACAGAAACCGAAAACAGGAAACAACAGCAACTTACATCGCTTATTTGGGACACCGGCCTAAAATAAAATAAAATTCTACCACTTTAACTCCAGTCTGTTTAATCGGGACAGTAAATTTAAGACCAAAATATGTACTACAGGGGCAACAGTTTAATATGTATTCTTTACGAAATGCAGTAGACAACAACACTTAAAACGTGTTTCTTTAAATCTTGTTCATCAGCTATCATATATGTTTCGAGTCAGCACAACGCCCCGCATTCATACGTAGACATTGTTAGGAGATTTGTAGAGTTACCGTATATTCAGTAACAGCTACACCAAGCTATGTCCCCGCGCGTATGCGACGAATCGTACTACGGTAGGCTCACTTTTTTACTATTTTATTTTAACATTTATAAACCTTGCCAAGAAATGACTTGAGACTTTCAAGTAAAGATGCTTTGCTGGAAAAAAATAAAAGCCAGCCATTCATCGTCGACTAGCTGTATATTATTTTTCTGTTATTTATATTTCTGTTGAAGAATTTACTAATGTCTAAGAAAAACGCTCATTCTTTAATTTTCTGCGGAACTTCGCATATTTGGCACAGCCGCTTAATTGGACCAAATTTTTATTTCGTAATTTTCTCGAAGCGTATCAGGTAAAAAAAGTTCATTACCTATTTTACTTCCGCAGATATGACACATTGTACGTTTTCAAATTGACTCCCGGTATATGATACGCTCCAAGCAGCCCTCTGAATGGAATGTAACATAAAAGGCGGTAATAATTTAATGCTTTTCATAATTAGGTTTACTTATTACGAAATGTATTCCAAACGCATCATAAACTTTGACAGCCATACAGCTAATTAGAAAACATTTCAGCGGTTCTTGCTGAATATTAGCATTCTCAAACATTTCCTATGTTCTACAGGGTTTTTCTAGTAGCTTGATCCCGTTTTTTACTAAAGATACCTTTTTGGAAATGTATATTTATTACCACTACATTATTTCATACTCTTCCTTGCTCTCTGATCAATTTTCCCAGTAAAAATATTATACTTTTCAGAGCAACATAACAATTTTTCTTAGATACGGTGCCTCGGAGAGTCGGAGAGGTCCTCCTGGGTTAGTGCGCCACGTCACTAACTACCTCAAACAGGGTCAAAGTGGCAGCAGGGTGCGGAACCGAGTATTCGGATATTCCCGCAAACATTTCCCATACGTAATACAGAATAAAATGAAAATAAAACTTTTCGAAAGTATTGTAACAGGCCTAGGCATTTTATTAAAATCTCACATACTTTATCATCCCAGGAAACGCTAATTTGCACGACTGTCAGTAACGTTTATTATTTTGATAGTCAGCCAAATAATTATGAATTCTATTATCGGCAAACCATTATATCCGTTTTCCGTACCGAGTCTTATGGCCATCTACTTGCTAGCTGGAAAGCGAACTGCAGCCAATATAAAAGTCAATGCGTATAATAGCCGACAACATAAATTTATAACAGTGTCTTGGCATTGTTGTGATTGTAAGAAAATTAGATACATTATGAGATTAGGATTGTGTGTATTATATTCTTAAACGGTGGTAGTTTGTAATAAGGTGAAAAACATTCACTTAATGAAATCCATATGCATCACAGGCTTAGGTTGGTTCTACCGTATTTTTGGCACTATTGTAGGTCAAAACTGCATGTTGAGAGGTCACCTATTATAACGTAACTACTTTCGTAGCGCCTTAAACACTCAACTTAGCAATGAAACATTAAAAATAACGTTATTTCGTTATCTACACAAAACTGCTTAAACCGTGTATTTATTTTAATTTCCTTAATAAATAAAAGACTGCGGGTTTTTAAAATAAAGCTAGTCTGCTATTCGCTGGGGACCATCGCTCATCTTTTTTGTTGGAGCGCGAACGTGATTTAGCATTTCAATTAATATCTTCTAATATGGCTCTTATTATTTAGCGAATAAACTCCTATTGAAATTCAGATATTTTAGATCTCATTGGAAAAAGTTTTTACAGGACAATAATCCCGCTAGATTTGAAACAATTAGAATAAGTTACATCTGCCAGTTGTGTTTGCTGATAAATTTTATATATTTATTAATATAATGTGTAAAAAACACCGTAGGGGAACGGAGGCATATTTTAATTCAGAATATTTGTATAGAGTTGCCTGTGTATAAGCAGAGATTCTTTTCTAATTTCTCGTCACATTCCTCATGTGATAAAACCAATATGTAGGTGTATGTATTTGTAACATATTCCTACTAACTTTAATCGACTACAAGTAGACACAAGAACTTATTTTTGAGAAAATAATATTAGATATTACTTTATTAGAGAAACAAGTTTAAAATATATTTATTTTTTGTACTTGGAATAATTGCTAGACCGTGTTATTTGGTCTAAATTCAAGATTTATGTAAAATCAAAAAAAAAACATTACAAGCAAACTCGTACAGCGGCACATTGTGTGACAATTATGCGGAGAATACTGTGACACGAACTAATCCTTTGTGTTGACGTAATATAATGTGGGAATTTACATTTAATTTTTGGTTGCCAAATCACTGCAGGATCCTTAACAAAATAAAATTCTGGTTAGATATTTTCCATCCTATCCTTTAGGGTGTCCCCGGAGCTGGCATCTGAATGCTGATCGGTGTTACCAAAAACCTACGCACGGAAACAACAAGACAAATTAACAAGACCAACACACTTTCTGGTAACAAATTTGGAAACACCGAAATATTCTACCCACGGGTAACTCACTGCACGTATCGGTGTTTTCACCACGGCTCTCTGTCTGCGACACGGGGTGGGTGAAAATGATCTTCAAACTAACAATCTTTAAAGGGCGCCAGGATTCTACTTCACCAGTCGTCGTGCAGCGATAAATCAGACCTACCTTACCGAATCCACATAAGGGTAAACTCTTACCTCGCAGAACGAACGTCAATGGTTCCAACAAAACCATAAACAAGGAAACAAGACACAATAAAACGCAACAAATTAAGTAATAAACTGAAAATAATATATTGGTCAATAAATTGCAAACACCCTGTATATAAATCAACCACAAATCAAATATCATATAATATAAGTTCAATTGTAAATTATACACCCTGTATATAGGTACAATAAACATATATATAAAAGCGATGACCAAAGCAATGGTATACCCTGTATATAATTGTATTAAATAACGGCAACTGAATCACACTTGGGTGAAGCCCAAGTTGTAACGTTATAAAAGAAACTACAAAGTTAAAATTAAAATAAGATTTTGGGAGGCAAACCAAGGAACCAAAATACGTTCCTTACATATGACGTGAAAAAGCAAGGAGGAACAGTTCAGCGGATAAAACCCCTAAATGACTGATCTGAATCTCAACACAGATCTAAAGGCAAAGATAATAAA